>SKCR01033199.1:0-121824 GCA_019454045.1 Zanthoxylum bungeanum
ATAATGCTCGAGCAATGACTCTACCCACATCTTCTCAATCACCAGTTCCAGAAGAACTGATAGTCCCTGAAGAGATATCAACCCCTGAAGAGGCTCAAAATTCCAAAAATGAGGAAAAATCTACAAATTATACTTATACAAGAGAACTGTGGGATCGAAATGAAATAATCATCGACAATGTTTTTTCATATACAGTAGCTACTGAAATTGCAAATGATTTTGAACCTCAAACTGTCGATGAATGTAGACAAAGACACGATTGGCCTAAATGGAAAGAAGCAATTTAAGCAGAATTGACTTCTTTAGCCAAACGTGAAGTATTTGGACCTGTAGTCCAGACACCTGAAGATGTCAAACCCGTTGGTTACAAATGGGTGTTTGTACGAAAACGTAATGAACATAATGAAATCATTAGATATAAAGCGCGACTAGTTGCACATGGTTTCTCGCAGAGACCAGGTATTGACTATGAGGATACATATTCTCCAGTGATGGATACCATTACGTTTCGATTTTTAATCAGTTTGGCAGTCTCTGAAAGATTGGACATGCGTCTTATGGACGTAGTGACAACATATTTGTATGGGTCACTTGACACTGATATTTACATGAAAGTCCCCGAATGATTAAAAATGCCTGAAGCATATAAATCAATTGATCGTAAAATATGTTCAATCAAGTTACAACGATCTTTATACGGATTGAAACAATCTGGACGCATGTGGTATAATCGTTTGAGTGAATATTTGATGAAAGAAGGATATATAAATGATCATATCTGCCCATGCGTATTTATTAGAAAGTCCGAAATTGGATTTGCCATTATAGCAGTATATGTCGATGATATGAACTTAATTGGAACTCCTGAAGAGCTTCTAAAAACTGCTGAATATTTGAAAAGAGAATTTGAGATGAAAGACTTGGGAAAAACGAAATATTGTCTCGGCTTGCAGATCGAGCATAAAACTAACGGAGTATTTATCCATCAGTCTGCATATATTGAAAAAATTCTCAAACGTTTCAACATGGATAATGCTCATTCATTAAGTACTCCCATGGTAGTCCGATCTCTCGATCCGAAAAAGGATCAATTTCGTCATAAAGAAGATAATGAAGAGATACTTGGTCCAGAAGTACCATATCTTAGTGCAATTGGTGCCTTGCTGTATTTAGCTCAATGCACCAGACCAAATATTGCATTTTCTGTTAATTTATTGGCAAGATTTAGTTCTGCACCAACTCGAAGACATTGGAATGGTGTCAAACATATCTTTCGTTATCTTCACGGCACTAAAGACTTGGGATTGTTTTATTCAAATGAGCTAACACAAAATCCAGGCATTGTTGGTTACGCTGATACAGGATATCTCTCTGACCCTCATAAGGCACGTTCACAAACATGGTATGTTTTTACCTATAATAATACAATAATTTCATGGCGATCTACAAAATAGTCTTTTGTTGCTACCTCATCCAATCACTCAGAGATACTTGCATTACATGAAGCAAGCAGGGAATGTATATGGTTAAGGTCACTTATACATCACATTCAGAGCACATGCAACTTAAATTCTGCCACAGATATTCCAACAGTTATATATGAAGATAATGCTGCATGTATTGCACAAATCAGAGGATGGTACATCAAGGGAGACAAAACCAAGCACATCTCACCTAAATTCTTTTATACTCATGAGCTCCAACAGAGCAAGCAAATTGATGTCAAGCAAATAAGATCAACCGATAATTTTGCTGACTTATTTACTAAAGCTTTACCTACATCAACATTTGAGAAGCTTGTATATAGCATTGGCATGCGCCGACTGAGCAAATTATCCTGATAATATTTCATCAGGGGGAGCATAATCATTAACATCAAGAAATATTGTTTGATTAAAGCGCATTGTACTCTTTTTCCTTCGACCAGGTTTTTGTCCCATTGGGTTTTACTGGCAAGGTTTTAATGAGGCAGTGTTAGATCAATTATTGTAAAATTAAAGTGATGGGTCCCAAGGGGGAGTGTTGTAAATTAGATGGTCCCCTACACTTTATTTTATGTTTTAGCTTATCCCACATTGATTAGGGATAATGATATTAACCTAAACTCATCTCTATAAATATAGAGCAAATCTTATATAATTTGATTATTCAAAAATCAATAAGAAAATAAGCTTGCAGCTTTACAAGGTATTATTTTCTTCATTTTCTCTCTTATTTTATAACATATATATACTGTTGACGGCTGATTTTGGTCTCAGGGCAATATGGGAATATTACTCCCGAGACAATCCTCCCTCAATAGTGAATTTGTTTGGTTATGGGGGACCAAAAGCAAACGTAGCCTAAGACAGATAAATACGCCAATCGACAAAGAGATTTAACGTGGTTCGGCGGATCTTGGTCCGACCTACGTCCACGGGCACAAAAAGGATGATACTTTTATTACCGAGATATGTTTCTCTGATATCTCTTGTGTTTACAAGTCTGATGGTAATGATTCTGATCTTGACTCTGATATTCCTTCTCCTCCTCTCTACACTCACTCTACCCTCCTATTTATAATGGTGAATAAATCATATTCCTATTTGTACAAGAATTTCCTAGTTGAAATAATTTCCTTTTCCCATAAGGATTCCTAGTCAAAACTATTCCCTTTTCCCATAAGGATTCCTAATTAAAACTACCTTCACTTCTTTTATCCTATTTGGACACTGATTCATCAGTTTTCCCCATGAAAGTAGGATAACTTATCTTCTGGAGCATATCCCGCCATATTCCCGGTCTTCATGAGGTCGGTCACGATGGTCTTTTGAACTGAGAATGCTGCTGTCGATCTGATAATGCCCGGTCATCCGATCTTTAAGTGGTCGGGTTACCGAGTGCTCGACCCCTGACTTATGTGGTCGGGTCGGTATTAATGATCTCGACTGAGAAGGGAATTACCTTTTTACCCCTGTCGTACTGCTTAAGTATCATAGTGCTTAAAAAACACCATCAATATATATATATATATATGTGTGTGTGTGTGTGTGTGTGTGTGTGTGTGTGTGTGTGTGTGTGTGTGTGTGTTAGAAATGCTAGAAAATAACATTTAGAAAATGTTAATAGGGAACATGTGGTACACCCATAATGTTAACATTTTAGATGGGTTAGAGGAAGTTATTAAGTTACCGAATGCATGTGATTAAATAATAATCAAAATATACAAATTCATGTGATTACATAGTAATTATGGGTTATAACCAGATCAATTTTCCGGGTTTGGAACCAAAATCGGTTATAACCGGTCCGGTTCCAATTCCAAATTGAAGGAATTGATTTTTAACCGGTCGGGTTCCGGTTCCAAAATAACCGAAACCGGATCATAGAACCAGATTATGGAACCAAATGTAGAACCGATTTATGGAACCGAATTTAGAACCGGTTAGATAACCGAATTTAGAATCGAATCGAGACCCGATTTGTTACCCAAATTTTTGGCCAACGTTTAGCAATCTTGAAAAGATTGAAAGATCTGACGTCACCTGTTGTGGGACAGTTGCAGCCATTAAGCAGTTGATCTCCTTATTCTTTTTTTATTCTACCCGTGTTAATATGAAGCCTTGTGTGACTTCATCATCTATTTTTTTTTGTGCTCTAGTAAGTGCAATATCTGACTCCTATCATGTCAAAACTGCATAAATATTACAAAACTCGAACTGTACATATTTTTATCTAGAGTGGTCATGTTGAATTTTACCACTGAAAATTTTCAGCATCAAGTCCAAATTTACCTGAGAAACCTGATCAGCCAGATTGCCGATTTTATATGAACACTGGAACCTGCAAATATAGAGCTGATTGCAAGTTCCACCACCCCAAATGAAAGAATTGCTCAATCGGCAACTATTAATATAGGCCCACTTGGTCTTCCTTCATGACCTGTAAGTTTTCATGACATTTCCATGCATAGTTGGTGTATTGTGATCTAAATTATTTCCCTTTTGGAGATCATTTTGAAATACATGAATAAGTTATTATCTTATATCGATTCATAATTTTTTTTATTGGTAACATACTAATATTTATTCAAGTGTGAGAAATAATTACATTTTCAAAGTTTGACAATATTACATAAATAGGGTAATTCAAAACCGGATCGGAACCGAATTGGAACTGATTAATAAGATACCCTATTTAATTGGGTAGGTTCCGGTTCCACTTAGTTAGAAGCCGATTTTTTCCGGGTAGGAACCAGAACCGAAACCGGTTTTGCTCACCCCTAATAGTAATCAATGATTGCTTCAAAGTGCATGTGAGTGAATAGGAAGCCATGCATGTGATGATATAGTAACTTGACTTCCCCTCCTATAAATATGAGCATTTGGTCATTGGGAAAAGCAATCAATTAAGTTTGATTAAGGGCATCTCTATAAGAAGTAATGTATACCATTGTGTTATGAAATACTTAGATTTATTTCAATATGTTTGTGGATAAAAATAGGACTAGTCATACATGTATGGTTAGATCCTAAGTGGACTATTATGGATTTGTTCCATGAAAATATTATGGATGATGTTTCCCAATATTGATATCAGTAGCTTTAATACATGTATTCTAGTTAGATTGCCCAAAAATGTATGATCATACATGAAAAATGAAGAAAATGCATTTTGTTTTTAATTTTACAAAAATGATTTTCTTCCAACTTTGGGCCTTAATTTCTTATTGTCAAAAAGTTTGATAATGGAATTTTCTAAGATGATTTGAAAACTATGACATGTATTCTTTAAAGTCGGTATAACATTGGTTTAGTTTGGATTAAAATTGAGAAAGATATAGACCCTAGAAGTTGGCTACCCGAACCGTTTTTACCCAGAATAGACAAACGACATGTCATCCGGTATTTAGAAAACCTGACGACAAATCGTCCGAGATTTGTATGACAAGTCATACGTATAGCGCTGAAATGGACGACATTTCATCCACACATTACCAAATGACTTATCAGTTGGATTTAGTTTAATCAACTGACATGTCGTACATACACACAACAACCAGACGACATGTCATCTGTTTTGCGCAACTTGCCAGCAAGTGGCCAGCACGTAAGAGCCTGCATAAGTGCTCGTGGTCGGCACATGGTTGCGCGTGCATCCCTCATGGTGGAGCTTGGAGATGCCAGTCGGCGTGTGTGGGTCACTTTTGTATCGGTTTTCTTCGGTAATTTTGATTCGTTATGATTGAATTTTTAATCATTTTTTGCATAGTGTTCTAAACGATAGTGATAAATTTATTTTATCACATAAACTTTGTGGTTATGTAATTTAATGAATATCTTTGTGATATTTATTTTAGCCAATGTAACTTTGTGTTTTCATTGTGCTGATTTTTCCTTGTATTTGTTACAGAAAAATCATGGCAATAGTCCAAAAAATTACAAAAAATAATTATGACACTGTAGACAGAGAAAGACTATCAGACATGTTGTCGAAAATGGATAAATATCAGATGAGTGAAAGCGATGATATGATTTCACATATCATCACCTTTAATAATATATTACAAGAGTCGATCTGGGAAGGTAATTGGTGAGGATAGCCCGATAGATTCAGAATGCTAAGAAACGCTCTCTCTGAGATATGGCAAATACGACTTACTGATATTTGGAAATCAGTAAAGCGTATAGAAAAACTATATGTTCGTTATAATAAAGCTATTGAGAGGTTAGCGATTGAGTATATCAGACATAAAATAAAAATTATTATTTTTCCTTTGATATCTTGAAATCGTTGCAATAATCCTAAACTTACCATAGGATTTCTGTGGCTGTCCAAAATCAATTACGAGTTACCCAAAGAGTTTGAGGATTCATATCCTAAACATATATGAGTTTGGATTTTAAAACCGAAAAAAATTATTATTGTTAAATATTAAAAATATTCTTGTTATTTTTATGTGTAATTTTTTATTATTTTACAGCATGTAAATATTGCTTTCATATTTTTATGAATGGATGTTTTATGTTGAATTTTATTTATGTAATTAAATTAAAGAGTTTCATGTACATTAATTGTCACATGATTAAAAGTTCTAAAAATTTATATAATTGTTTATAAGAAGATTTTACATGATTGATTATGTTGATAATATTTTCACATTGGGTCATTGGATGATGATTTGACACATAATGGCCTTTTGACTATAACCCAATTGGATAATTTTTATTAAACATAATTTATTTCATGACAAAATAAAGCAAAAGTATTAACAATTGTGCAAGAATTTATATAGAAAATTTTATTTTTTTTAAATGGCTTCGGCAATAAAGGACATTATCGTTAAACTCAACAAGGGTGAAAAACTGAATGACGATAGTTATGAAATTTGAAGCATGAAAATCCAATATGTGCTAGAAGAACAAAAGATTCTTGAAACCCTGAAAATGAGTATGGATGAACCTGAATAGGGTACCAGGGCCCAACACAGGCGAGACCGAGAGGCATATGAGGCCTGGAAGAAAAAGAACTCTATTGCCCGTATTACGTTGCTAAGCATCATGAATAATGACCTCATGAAAGAGTTCGGGAAGTGTGACAGGGCTAAGGACATGTATTCCATACTAGCCGAAAAGTTTGGTATTACATTGATAACTAAACTTAGGTCACTCACAATCAAGTTTGACATATATAAGAAACACCATGAGTTCACTATGTTAAAGCACTTGAGGCAAATGTCAATCATGATTACTGAATTAGCAGATTCTGGTCATGTTCTTACAGATGAACATAAATTCCAAGCAGCAATTCGTTCTCTTCCAAATAGTTAGGAACATATGAAGTGCATTTGACCCACAATGAGAGCATCAAAACTTTTGATGATGCTAAACGCCACCTAGAATTAGAGAATGACCGTCTCGCGAAATTTCTAGGGGTTTCAAGAAGAAAATAAAATTTCATGGTGGTAGGTTATAGTTCGGAAAAAAATAATATTCTTCTAAGTCAAGAAAAAACATAAAATTAACCAACATATGAAAGTAAAACGTCATACCAAAAAGAAAAACATGAGAAATGTTAAATTTTTTAACTGTGGCAAAAATGGTTATTTTCCCCGTGACTGCACCGAGCCTAAAAAGGTGAATGTATTTAGTATATATTTAAATGAAATATGTGTTCGAGTTCGATCTTTTTAACTGAATCTAATCCTTTGTGGACTGTAGACTCAGGAGCCACATACCATGTAGAAAATGATAGAGATGCTTTCATGGAATTTAGACGAATTTAACCTGGGGTGAAGTGGATATACGTCGGCAACAACTCACGAGTTGAAGTCAAATGAGTGGGTGCATGCATGTTAGTCATGCATGGGGGAAAATTTTTACTCCTACATGATGTATTGTTTGCTCCACAAATTCACCGAAATTTAGTTTATGTGTTGGTTTTGGTTAATTTAGGTTTCAACTTGAACTTTCATAAATTTAGTACTGATTTGTACTTATGTACAATACATTATGGTTCTGGTTATTTTCTGGATGGTTTTATTGTATTAAATATTGAATGGTTTTATTGTATTAAATATTGAATGTTTTAATTGTAATTCCAGTGAATGTTTTAATTGTAATTCCAGTTTTTCTTTTGTTACTTCGTCTGTCAGTAATGATAGTGATGTAAATATGTGACATGCTAGACTTGGGCACATTGTCCAGCAAAGAATGAAAATATTAGCCAAAAAAGACTTTTTAGGAAACATAAAGAAGGTAGATTTGTCAACTTATGAATATTTTTTGGCTGGAAAAACTGCGAGAAAACCATTTGGAAAAGGAACTATAGTAGAATATTCTTTAAAATTAATCCATTCATATATCTGTGCTCCAATGAATGTCGGAACAAGACATTGAGCATCTTATTTCATCACATTCATAGATGATTTCATACACTTTAGTTATGTCTATTTGATTACTCATAAATCTGAAACATTAGAATATTTTAAGAAATTTATGAATTTAACAAAAACTCAATTAGACAAGAAAATTAAAGCACTAAGCAATGACCATGATCATGAGTACTTATCTGATCAGTTTAGAGAATTATGTGATGAAAAAGAATTAATCGTCAGTTGACTACTCTTCTTGAAATGTTTAGGTCCGATGGCACAAGTAAATTTTCCTATAACATATTGGGGTGATGCATTGTTAACTACCATATGAGTTATGGACAGGTCACAAACCAGATCTTCATTTTCTGAAACCTTAGGGTTGTGCGGTCAATGTCCATGTGTGTTCTTACGAACATGGAAAATTAAGCCCAAGAGGAAAAAAAAATATTTTCATAAGATATTCTGAACAATCAAAATGGTATGTTTGCATAGGTAAACATAAAAGTGGAGGCGTGACAGAATTTGAATCACGAGATATCATGATTTTAGAAAATAATTTTCATAAGCATGGAGAGATGAGTCAAGAGTTATCTCTATATGAAACTCAGGATCACATGAATCCCATAATTGGTGAACACTCAGGTTTACCTAATTTAAGTGGGAGTGATTTTGATAAGAGAAATTTGAGAAAATATGATGAATCAATTTCACATGAATCTCAAAATGATGAGTTAGTTTCACATGAATCTCAAAATGATGAGTTAGTTTCACATGAGTCTCATTTACATGACCTAAGTGGGAGTGATGTACATAATCCAAGTGGGAGTAATGTGCATGATCTAAATGTACATAATCCAAGTGGGAGTAATGTACATGATCCAAATGGGAATAATATAGAAAGTAAGGAATTAGTTCTACAACCAGAATCCCAATTACGACGTAGTAATCGTATAGACATTCCTCGACGTTGTTTCGATATCGAAAGAGAAGCCTTTATGATTCTATCTCAAGAGGATGAAGAGCCTAAGAACTTAAAAAAGGCTCTTCAGTGTCCTACTAAGGAAAAATGGATAAAAGAAATGAAGTCAATAAGTTCCAACCAAGTTTGAGAACTCGTTGATATACCAAAATGACGCAAAGAAATCAAGAACAAATGGGTTTCTAAAATAAAGCATAATGTTGACGGCAATATCAAAAGATATAAAACACGAATTGTAGCAAAAAAGGTATACACAACAGTAAGGAATTGACTACGAATAGACTTTTTCACCTATTGTAAGGTTTACCTTAATTCGCTTGATTCTGGCTATAGTAGCGAACATGAATATATAATTATATCAAATGGATGTAAAGACTCTTTTTCTCAATGGAGAACTTGACGATGAAATCTACATGGAACAACCAATAGGTTTCATAAAAGAAAATGAAAAGGAGAAAGTATGTAGACTCTTAAAGTCTATATATGGTCTCAAACAATCGTCTAGACAATGATATCTACAATTCCACAATACAATCATTTCTAATGATTTCACAATGATAGATGAGGATCATTATGTGTACACTTAGAGATATAAAGATAAGTTCATTATCTTATCTTTGTACGTGGATGATATACTTATAGTCGAAAATGATAAGGAATTTGTAAAACACATCAAATGACGGTTGTCATCTAACTTCGAGATGAAAGATATGGGTGAAGCTGCATATATTCTCGGGGTTAAGATCTCAAGGAATCGTTCAAAGAAATTATTATCTCTTTCACGAAAGTCATACATAAAGAAAATTATTGAACACTTCCAAATGCAGACTTGCAAACCCATTGATACTCCTATCTCGAAAATTGAAGCTTTAAGTCGTAGATTGCACTACAAGAAATTACAGTTTTAACGACGAAATATTTCGTTTCAAAATTTAGCGACAAAATAGAGACAGAATTGAAACGGATAATGAAATTACGAATGAAATTTAGCGGCAATAAAAATTTCAACTCTAAAAATGACGCAAATTTAGAGACGGAATTTGCGATAGAATTATAGATGAATATTAGGTTCATCTCAACTTTAGTCGCTAATTAGCGACGAACTAGGAAATCTGTTGCTAATTAGCAATGAAAATATAAATATGTTGTTAATTAACGAGGGATTATTATTTTGTCGCTAATTTAAATTAAAAATGAAAATTTTCCGTCGCTGATCCATCGCTAAATAGAAATGGAATTATTATTTTGTCGCTAATTAAATTAGATTCGAAATTTTTCCGTCGCTTAATAGCAATTGAATCTCTATTCCGTAGCTAATTTTAAATTTTATTTTTATTTTTAATTTAATTTCTAATTTACAAAACTATTGTTAATTAGAAATGAAATTATTCCGTCGCTAATCCATCGCTAATTAGAAACAAAATTAATATTCTGTCACTAAATAGTAACGAAATCTTCATTTCATCGCTAATTTAAATTTAAAATTTAATTTTAATTTTAATTTTAATTTTTAATCTGTAAAACTATTGTTAATTAGAAACGAAATTTTTCCGTCGCTAAATAGAAACAGAATATTTATTCCGTCGCTAATTTTTAAAATATTCAATTCCCCCAAAATTTTATTCCTTCGGCGGCATTTTTTTAAAAAAAAATACAGATGGATTTTTCGTCACTAAATAGAAATGAAATCAATAATTTGTCGCTAAATAGAAATAGAATCTCTATGTCTTCGCTAATTTTTAAAAATTTTCAAGCTAAACTTTTTTTTAAAAATTTAGACTGATTTTCGTTGCTAAATAGAATCGAAATCAATATTTCATCGCTAAATAGAAATGAAATATCTATTCTGTCGCTAATTTTTAAAATTTTCAATCTTCCCAAAATTTTATTCCTTCGGCACCAATTTTTTTAAAAAAAATATAGAGACGAATTTCCCTCGCTAAATAGAAATGGAATCAATATTCCGTCGCAAAATAGAAACGAATTCTCTATTCCGTCGCTAATTTTTAAAATTTTTAATTCCTTCAAAATTTAATCCGTCGGTGCCACTTTTTTTAAAAAATAGAGACGGATTTTTCGTCGCTAATGCTTCGCTATATAGAAACGGAATCTCTATTCCTTCGCTAAATTTCATCAAATTTCAAAAATTTTCCGCCTTACGAAAATTTCAAATGTCTAAAAAAATTACAAATCTTCTCGCTTCTCTTATTTTTTCCTCTATATATACACCACACCACACTCTTTTCAACTCTCAACTCCAATACACCATCAAAAGTTTTCTTACTCAATTCCATATACCATCAAATTTTTTCATACCTAAACTCCCATGATCAATTTCTCATTTTTCTTATTTCCAATTTAAATTTTCCTGAGAAACAAATACTAATATATTTTTTTTGGTTTAATGTGGCATAAATAGATGATGGTGTGTCGAAACTTGCGATGAATATTACGGTGTCTTGTAGAATTAAAGATGTACATAAAACAATTACAAAAAGTCACTTCTTTAAAATTTTCCACCATTCAAAAAATTTTAAAATTTTCCCTATTCTAAAATTTAAAAATTTCCTCTATTTATAATTTAAAATTTTCTCACATCTCTATAATTATAACATTTCTCGCCTCTCTAAAATTTTAAAACTTTTTCCTTTCTGAAATTTAAAAGTTTCTCTAATTTATAAATTTTAAAAGTTTCACGCATCTTTAAAATTTAAAATTTAGCGTCTCTCTAAAATTTTAAAATTTCCGTTTTTTAATTTTTTTTTTAAAAAAAATAAATAGTTACGGAATAGCGACGTAAATTCCGTCACTATTTAGCTATGGAAATTTATTTCACCGCTAAATAGCTATGGAATTTCTGTCGCCATTTAGCTATGGATAGCTAAATAGCGATGAAAATTATTTCGTCGCTAATTAGTTACAAAATTTTCCATCGCTATTTAATGACGGAATTCTATTCCGTCGCTAATTAATTATGGAAATTTCGTCGCTATATAGAGACGAAATAAAGTTCTGTTGCTAATTTTAGCGACGAATGTAATATTTTTATCGCTATTTTTTTGCGACAAAAAAAAATAAAGACGGATTTTTTCCGTCGCTAATTAACCATTAGTGACGGAATAGTTACAGATTTTTCCTTCGCTATTTGACTGTTTTCTTGTAGTGTTGTGTCTTGAAATACCTCAGCAAAATGAACAAATGAAGAAAGTTACTTATGCAAGTGCAGTTGGAAGTTTAATGTACACAATGTTGTGTACGAGATCTGATATCTATTTCACTGTTAGAATGATGAGTAGATACTAATCCAATCCAAAACTAGCACATTGGGAAACATCATCCGCTCATTAATTGGTTCAACTTCTATATTTAGGGTTAATGAATTCATTAATTAAGATCAAATGAATCCAGGATTCGTTTTTCGTTTTCTAAACATATTCAAATAATTTACTAAATCCAAGGTTATTACTTAATCCAAATAAGAAAAAGGAAGAGAAAAGAAATTTCCGGTGGGCTACAAATCAGCTCTTCCCTTATAACTGTTGTATAATAATTTCACTCTTGAAAACGTATCTTAAATGAAAATGTTTTTCCTAATATGACTGAGAAGTTTGAGAAAGAAGGGTTAGAGAACGATTTATAGAAGTTAAAAGGGATATTTGCGTCGGGCTCAATTGATTGTTCGACTGAGAAGGTTGGTTCTAGGATTTGCAAGGTTGTTAAAATTGATGCATGGGGTGAGGATGTTGATAGGCGGTTGAGTTGAATGTTACGCTTTCGAATGATTTGGTTAAATTTGTGTTGGACAAACTTGGGGATGAGCCAACGAAAGCATTGATTTTTTTTTTTTTCAGATGGGTTGGCATGAAGAGAGTAGTTATAATGCCATGGCCAGGGTTTTGGTTTTGGGGAGGGAGGATTGCATTGAAATTATATTTAAAATTATAATTATTTAAATAAAAGATTTGGAGAAAAATATTGGTTCTCATGATTTCTATATGATGGTTTACTTTTTGATTTTTGAGCTTGGTATGCTTGAGTTGATAATTTGACATGGATATGATAATTCTTATCTTGTTGCAGCTCTAGGGATTATGACATGCATGGAGAAGCCCATAGTCTTCACATATGATGAATTCCTTTTTCCAACTGCTGGGTTCTCTCTATCTAATTCAATAGTTGTATATATTATGGCAACAATCAAAACCAGGTTTGTTGTTGTAGTATATATTTTTTTATTCGAAACCAGGTTTGTTGTAGTATATGTTCAGGTGGCTATAATCACACGTAAGAGTTGGAGGGATGAATAAAAATTTTTAAAGGTAGTAGTATTACAAACAAGTAATAAGAAATTCATTCAAAAATATGTTTTAAAACCCTCTTCACTGAAATTGCAAACCTAAGTCTCAATTTCCCTTCAAATTTGAAGTTGTAAACATTTTGGAACACAAACGAATCATATCCCATTAGCTAAGAGTGAGTTTACAAAGTGAAGACTCTCTGTCGTCAGATATAATTCAATATTGTTCTTTTTTTTTTTTTGAAAAAGTATAATATCATTACTTAAGAGGATAAAATACACCTAATATTCGAAGGAAAACTATCTTTCCAAATAACATGGTAATCAACGCTGATTGCTAGTTTAGCAAGAGCGTGGGCAATAGTATTATAAAAACGGGAGGCATAGCTAACAACAAAATTATCTAATCTAACTAGTTTATCAGTAATATCTTCAATAATCCACAAAATTTCCGTCATCGTGCCCTTCCTGTTTAAAATCAACTCCACTACCTGATTACAATCAGATTCCACAATCACTTGGCGCAAGTTCAGTTCTTCCGCAACCTGGAGACCAAACTTTATAGCTTCAGCTTCCGCTACCTGGACATCTCCATTAAAATTTAATCCCCTAACTGCTGCACATAAGACCTCCCCTTCCGAATTTTTGAAAATCACCTCAAGGCCTGCTTTACAGTTGCAGGCCCCTACTGTCGCATCAGAGTTCATCTTTATCTAGCCCTCTGGAGGAGGTTTCCATGTCCTATTATCATCCACTAATCGATGGGCAGGGCCTATTAAAACAGGAACTGTCAAAAGTTTACAAGAGTCAACCATTGCAAAGGCTTTGGCCAAAGATCTGAAAGGGTCTTCAGCTTTCCCTTAAAAAATAATACAGTTTCGCGCTTGCCAAATCACCCAACAAAGTGCCCTAAACAGTTCCACATCCTCCTTCCATACTTTTATTAAGCCAACCATTATTCCAACAATTTCGGCTCTCCAATCAATCTTGATGTTTGAGAAAAAAAGGGACAGCTTCCACACTTTGCGGACTTGTTTGCACTGAAAAATTGCATGGGAAATATTTTCGCCTAGCGCACCACATCTAGAGCATCGTGGATCTACAACAATCTTCTTCTTCCATAAATTTTCTGCCGTAGGCAGCAAATTACTGACAGCCCTCCAGAGGAAAATTTTTATTTTTCAGGAAGGAGACTCGACCAGATCAGTTTCCATGACTCGCCCCTACCATCCGAACTGCATGGAGCATCCAAGAATTTCTCCCTCCACGCAAGTTGGTAACCAATCCTAACCGAGTATTGCCCTTTTTGTCAAAATTCCATATTTGGTGGTCACTTTTTGGTCTGCCTGGTAATGGGATTTTTAAAATCTCTTCCACATCAATTTGATGGAAGTTCTTCTCTTAGCATGTCTTCATTCCACTGTTTCTATCCATCAGTTCTGTCACAATACTCTCCAAATCTTAAGGTGAATGCATAATTAGTTTGAAAGAAGTCGGTCTTGGGATCCATTTATCTTCAAAAACTTTAATTCTTTGCCCATTGCCTATCCTCCACCGTAATCCTTTCTCCAGTAACTGTTTTCCCTATATAATGCTGTGCCAGATGTAAGATGGGCTCGAGCCAAGCTTGGCTTTCTGGAATTCTGAGTTTTCAAAGTACTTTGCCTTCAAAACTTTTACAACTATTGAGTTTGGTTCTTGAATCACCCTCCAACCCTGCTTCGCCACTAGCGCTTGGTTGAAAGAAGATAGATCTCTGAAGCCCAGCCCACCTCGAAATTTAGAGAAACACATATTTTCCCATTTAGCCCAGTGTATCTTTCTTTTGTTCTTGTCTGATCCCCACCAAAAGCTTGAAATTTATATTGTTCTAAATCATAGCTAACATGACATTAAACAGGAAACTTTTGGCAATGAAAACATAATATTTGTTAGCAATATAGGTTAACCAAAGAATCCGGTAGGCAGTAGAGTCCATTTTTTAGAGTTTTATATATTTTTTTTAAATACTTACAATACCATAAACAATAATTTTAGGGAGATATTTTTTTGTGAAATTGGTTGTAAAATTTTCTTCATCAAACACTTGTGTGTGAAATTTACTTGTATGAGGGGTGAGTACTTTGAATGGTAGAATTATTGTAAAAGATTTAGAAAGCCTTAAAAGAAAATCCTAATGATTTGGGAGTTAGTCGAGAAAACTATCGTTGTAAATTGTGGAATTATCTTATATAGTGAAAAGCTTCAAGCGTGTCTTGAAGTAGTGGACGTAAGTATAAAGTTGGCCGAATCACTATAAATCCGGTGTAAATTTCTCTATCTCTATCTCATTTATTCTTCTATATCATATATTAAACTTGCCATTATTAAAATTAATATTGTTAATCACTTTTTGGACAATTAAAATCGATATTTTATTTGTTGTTAATTGTTGAATATTGTTGACGGCTGATTTTGGTCTCAGGGCAATATGAGAATATTACTCCCGAGACAATCATCTCTCAATATTGAATTTGTTCGGTTAAGGGGGAACCAAAATCAAATTTAGCAAAAGACAGATAAATTCGCCAATCGACAAGGAAATTTAACGTGGTTCGGCGGATCAAATCCAACCTACGTCCATGGGCACAGAACGGGTGATACTTTTATTACTGAAATATGCTTGCTCTGCTTTTCTCTTGTGTTTTACAAGTCTGATCGTAATCTTGATATTGATTCTCATGCCTCTTACGCACACTCTACCCTCATATTTATAATAATGCAGAAATCAGATTCATTCTTTTACAAGGGTTCCCAGTCGAACCAATTTCCTTCTCCCATAAGGATTCCTCATTTAAAACTACCTTTACTTCTTTCATCCTATTAGGATACTGACTCATCAGTTCTCCCCATGAAATTAGGGTAACTTGTCATCTTATCCGCAAGAATAGGATGACTTATCTCCTTACCCCATAAGTAGGGGTGGGCATCAGATCAGATTCGAACCGATCCGATCCGATCCGATCCGAATTTATCGGATCGAATCAGATCGGATCTGGTTATTCAATCCGATCGAATGGAGTCAGTGTGGTTCGACGGATTTCAGATCGGATCGGATAAAATCCGATCCGAACCGATCCGACCGTTTTTTTTGTTTTGATTGAAATGCAAAATGACGTCTTTTTGGGGTTTCTTAAACGACGTCGTTTTACACTCTGATTCAAAACCTTAATTACTTCGGTCTCCAGCCAATTGCTTCGGTCTCCACTCTCCATCACGAGTCACGAATTAGGGTTCAAAGCAAAGCTTCAATTCATAATCCAAATATCCAATTGTTTCGGTCTCCATCCTTCCACCTTCCATCTTCTGACTTCTCTTCAGTCTTCCACTTCAGTCCAATTACTTCTGACTTCTCACGAATTAGGGTTCAAAGCAAAGCATTAATCTTTGAGCAAAACATTGATTTGCTTGTTTCATTGAGACGCATCAAATTTAAGAAATCAAGAAAGTAAGTTTGTTTCCTTCGCATCAAATCTGATTCTCAGATTCTGTGTAGTTAGCATTTAGCCGAATTTTAGATGTGTTTTGATTCTGCTGAATTAGCATTTACTTTGTTTTAAAGTTCTTGAATCAGTATTAAAGTTAATGAATCAGTATTGATTGTATATTCAGTGTGTGTAGATGTGTTTTGATTCGTTTTTCTTCTGAAGTTCCTTCTTTTGCAAAGGGAATTATTTCATAAGCTGTCTTCAGACTGCAGTTTTGTGTAAATCTGGAAACTGGCAAGGTTATCGATCCCATAGATTGCTAGTGTATGCAATAACAGATTCCTCTTCATTTATCATTCGTAAAAAAAATCTAGATTATAGATTGTGACCAGAATAGTTTGTTGTGGAAACTGGAAAGAATATGTGCCTTGTTTGTAGGTGTAAGCTTGAAAGCTATGTGCTGTGAATCTTGGGGATTTTGGTGCTGGACAGGTTGATATATTTGATTATTTATAAAAAAACCTGTGAAATGTCAATTCCAGATTTTAAACTAAATGCAATATTTCTATTAGTCATTAATCAATGACCTTAGTCCTTATAGAGGCTCACCTAGTGTTACATATGTTAATTCATGCCCCTTTTGTCAGAATCCAAGTGATACTGTAATTTTACCTTTACAATCTATTGGTTCCTCACATTTATATCGCATTGGATATATGATTTTTGATGGGATTGTGTTTGGTATTTATTCCCGTAACCTTGACTTCGAACCCTAAGAATGGAACAAGACAAGGATCTTCTTTCTATTTTCCTCTGATATCTTTCCATCACAACTTTAAATTTATAGTATACTTTGAACAATTTGAAAGAAGAAAACTGAATTAGTAAATTTCTATACTTGTGATACTGAATGGTTCTGTAGAATGGTGCATTCATCAACTGATTCAACTCATATGGTTCTGTAAAATGGAACAAGTCAAGTTTGATGTACTTGCAAGTTTGAACATGTAAGCTAATGCATTCAACATGTAAACTAATGAATGCTAATTCTAATTGTCTGTTTTATTTTTGTTGTAGATGAGTGGGTTTGAAAGCTCACCCTACAGTAGTGGGTCGGAATCAGATTCATTTGATGCACAATTACGAGAACCAAGGAAACAGAAGAGAAAAGTTCCCCCAAACTCCGAGAGACCGCCATTGTAAAAAAAAAATGATTCATCGCCATCAATCACATCAGTAGCAAATAAAACAAGAAATAGAAGATCTGAAGTGTGGAAAGTTTTCCGCATCTGTGAAGATAATCAAGATAGGGCTGAATGTATGTATTGTCAGAAGACTTATACTTGTAGTTCAAATGATCGGTCAACAACCAACTTGAAGAGGCATATGGAGGCCTGTAAATCATATCTGGCTTATTGTGAAGCACAAGATGTTTTGGTTGGGGTTGGTGAAGAGGGAGGCACAAGTGGAAATCTCTCTGTGAGAGATGGTCATTTCAATCAAGCAGCGTGTCGTAAAGCAGCTGTAAAGATGATCATTGTGACGAGCTACCATTTAGCTTTATAGAGAAAGAGGGTTCTCGACATTTCTGTAGTGTTGCAGTCCCTCGTTTTGATGTCCCATCTCGTAGGACTATAACGAGAGATATCCTACAGTTGTTTGCTGATGAAAAAGTGATGTTGAAGAGTATTTTATTTGCGGGTTATCAGAGAGTTAGTTTGACCACCGACATATGGACGTCAATTCAAAATATTAATTACATGGTTATCACTGGAAATTTTATAGACAATGATTGGCAGTTGCATCGGCGAATCCTTAGCTTCTGTCCAATTAACAATCACAAATGAGACATTATCGGAAGGTTAATAGAGTCTTGTTTACAGCATTGGGGTATTGAGAGAATTTTTACTATAACTGTGGATAACGCCAGTGCCAATGCAGTAGCCATCCAACAGTTGGTGAGGAAGATGAGGACGTGGAGGGGAGATGCATTGGTGCTTAATGGAGAGTATGTGCATATGCGGTGTTGTGCTCACATATTAAACTTAGTTGTGTCTGATGGTTTGAAACAAATGGATGACAGCATTATAGCAATTCGAAATGCTGTTAAGTATGTGAGATCTTCTCCATCAAGATTGGAAGCATTTAAATCGGCGGTAGCACGTGAGAAGATTGAGAGCAAGGGCAGTGTCATCTTAGATGTTCCTACCAGGTGGAATTCCACCTACTTAATGTTGAATGCTGCATTAGACTTTCAGAAGGCCTTTGATCGAGTGATTGATGATGATGGTCACTATGCTCCATATTTTAGAGATGATGAAAATGGGAGCAAAAGGGTTGGGCCTCCTACAGATATAGATTGGGAGAAAGCTCAATATTTTGCTAATTTTTTGGAGATTTTTTATGATGCAACGAATATGTTCAGTGCCTCATCCACCGTCACATCTTGTTTCACCTACAATGAGATTTGCAAGATTCATACAAGTTTGAAAAACCTGGCACGTAATGAACATCCTCTTTTGCATGACATGGCATTATCTATGAAGATGAAGTTTGATAAATATTGGGAGACCACTGCCAAAATCAATAAATTATGATTGTCATTACTATTCTTGATCCACGACGGAAGATGACATTTGCCTCTGTTTGCTTTGGTATACTTTTTGATAATGATGATGTGAAGATAGAGGAAATGAGAAAGTCTTCTAGAGATTTATTGAAGAGATTATACGATATGTATAATGATTGGTATGGCACAAATGGGTTGTTTGTTGACAGTGATGGATCAAGGGCTGGGGGTGTAACTGGTGTTGGTGGAGAGGGGTCTAGTGCTACACAATCTCAGCCATTGTTAGACCGCGAGTACAAGATAGAGTCTGTAAGCGCAATACAAACGTGCAACCTGATGATCCATTTCAAGTTTTTCAGACTAGTCATGCAATGCATCAAGAGGATAGTACTGAGGTTGAAATATATTTAATGGAACCCTATGAGATTAGTCGTGACCCTAACTTTAGTGTTCTGATGTGGTGGAAAACAAATACCGGTAAGTATCCAATTTTGGCTAGGATTGCTCGTGATATTTTTGCAATGCCGGTATCGACTGTGGCATCTGAATCGGCATTTAGTACGGGCGGTCGTGTTTTGACAGTTTTCGTAGCTCATTAACTCCCGTTATGGTCGAGGCTCTATTATGCACTCAAAATTGGATACGGAATAGACTTACAATGACAAAACCAATGAAGTGGAAGCAATGTTATTGGAGGCAGAGTAGATTACGAAAAACTTGAGGAAGGTAAAAATAAATTTTTTTACTTAATTAGTTTTTTAATTATTATAATGAATACCATTAAATGCAAACTTACAAACTGTGAATAATTTTTTATTTTATTTTATTTGAAGAATATCACAAGACACAAGTTACAATCTGAATCACAATCACCGGATCATGTCGTTGGCAATAGAGTTTGAGGCGAATTATCTTTGAAGGTACAATTTTGACAAAGTTATGTTTTTTTTTTTTTTTGAGTACGATATGAATTATGAAGTGGTTATATACTTATATTTTATATTTCAGAAACATTGTTTAATGTTTAATAATTTCCATCTTTTGCAGGCTTGATGTTGTTGTGCTGCTGCCGTGCTGGAAGTGGAAGGACACTGGGGTGGGGATACTAGATAGTATTGTGGATTGATATTGTGGTCATGTTGGTTGTGTTGTGTGTACTGTCACTACTCACTACTGTTTAGTGAAAATTTTGGCTTTTGTAGTTTTGTTGATCTTGACATCTTGTGGTATTATTGTTTAACTACTATTTTATTTTTTTTTCATCTTGTGGTCATGTATTATTGTTATTTGTTATTGTTGAATGTTATGTGTACTGTCAAAACTAGATTAGGCTGGCATTTTCTCGATGTCATGTTATTTGTTGTATTGTTGTGTGTATGCATTCTGTCTCATCCGATTCGATCCGATTCGAAATCGGACTTTTTCGAATCGGACCAATCCGATCCAAATCGAACCAGATTGGTCCGATTCGAAATAGTCCGATTTCGAATCGGACTGATCCGATCCGATTCGAATCGAATCGGATCGAGTTCGTTTAGCTGGTCCGATCCGATCGGATCATAAATATCCACGAATTTCGAATCGGATCGAATTCGGATTCGGTTCGATCCGATCCGAATTCGATAATGCCCATGCCTACCCATAAGAATATGATAACTTATCTCCTTACTCCATAAGAATATGAAACTTATCTCTTTATCCCATAAGAATAAGATAACTTATCTCTGGAGCATATCTCGCTATCTGGTCAGTCTTTATGAGGTCGGTCACAATGGTCTTTCGAGCTGATAATGATGCTACTGATTTGATAATGCTCGGTAGTCCGAACCAAAGTGGTCGGTCACCTATCACTAGGTGTTCGGTCTCTTACTGTTGGCTTTTATAACACTAATATGGTCGGGTCGACATTATTGACCTCGATCAGGAAGGGAATTACCTTCGTACCCCTGTCGTGCTGCTTAAATAATATAGTGCCCTGAAAATACCATCAACATTTGTCCCCTAGTTCTCGGTTCCAACGAGTAAAGAGAAGTATTACTGGCGTGCTGCCACAATGTCCTTGGTTCAAACAAGGCGCTCGGTTTGATTTTCTTTTCTCCCGCCAAGACAAAATCCTCTCACCGCCCTTTCGGAAACTTCTTCTCGAGACGCGCAACCGTCACATCCATTTAAATGCTCATCAAATCACTTTTAGGGTTTTAACCCGAACCTGACACTTGTCAATCATCCGTCGGTTTCCCGCCGAAAGCGAACGAAATCATCCGTTTATTGCTGATATCCAATCTCAACCATTCATTCAACTTTACTATATTGCTCCCGATGTCGACATCTAGTGCTCATCCGAGATCCTTCCATGATCTGACAGTTTAGAAATATTCTGACGTGACTATAAGAAGATGAATCGATCACTTTATATCTGTTTGGCAAAATCATCACATACAAAAAACTTCTATTTCCTCAACTGCGACTCGTTCGACTCAGTTCAGCCAAAGCTTCTTAACGTACTCTTCCGGTTTCTAAACAGAGATCAAGTAAGTTTCCCGAATGACCTTCTTTTTTTTCTCTTTTTTTTTTCTTGTTGTGTTGGTACGTGCTGTTTTTTTTTTTTTTTTGAATGTTTGTTTAAGGAGAGATTTTTTGAGTTTGATGTACGTTTGCTAGGGCATTTAGAACTTCATAGGTCTAGTCTTCCTGGATACTTAGGGCAGCTGCGAAGTCCTGGTCGTTTTTAGAAATTGGCTGTAGATTGACCTTCCCTTTTTTACTTCTCGGATATCAAGGATGTCTAACGACATGTCTTATTCTGTAAGTCCTGCTAAACCTTCGGCTCCCCTTGCTGAAGAGCTCTCCTCGAGCTCGGGAGCACCCAGTGTAGAAGACCTTGACACTACCCCCACCCCTTCCGAAATTGGATAAGATTCTTATCATCAGATAATTCCTCAAAAGGATCTAGAGCCTGTTGATCTTGACTGTTCGGTTTTGGACATGGATCGGCCTTCCAAGATAACTGAGGATCATCTAGCACTGCTCCGGCAATGTTATGATATCCCAATAGATCACGCTTTTGAAGTCTATATTCCATGTGATCGGGCCAGTCAACCCGTTGAGGGTTCGGTAGCTCTTCTTCCGGCTTTCTTTGAGTGTCGAATCCAGCTTCCAATCCA
Organism: Zanthoxylum bungeanum; assembly: GCA_019454045.1. NCBI lineage: Eukaryota > Viridiplantae > Streptophyta > Magnoliopsida > Sapindales > Rutaceae > Zanthoxylum > Zanthoxylum bungeanum. The sequence continues at coordinate 22,332 of SKCR01033199.1, forward strand.
ACGTTATTTTGCCTGGATGCTGGCCGAGATGGAGATTGCCCATGTTGGACAATTATGACCCACATCGTCACTATTTGTACAGATCATGGTGTTGTTGTACAAATTAACTATGTGACAAAGGAGATTACACTCTTATCATTTGTGATTAGATCACCTAGTTATATAAATGATAGGAGGTCCCTATGATTTGTTCCTGGACGGAGAATGATATGAGACATTATCAGTCCACGTAGGATAAATCATTAAATATCCCTAGTCAGAGTATTATCGAGATCATACATCGATAAATACATAAAAGACTAGTATTGCACTTGTGTATAGGATACTCATGCAAGTGTAATAGGAGGTTGTGTTTTACCGATGGTACGGGAAACAGCTTCGCTCTGGATTGACCCCCTCAGAATTCCATTGGTAGTATGACTATGTGTCTATGGAAGTCCGAAATCAGGGTAGGTGTATCTGGTCTTAACCTGAGACTTGCACCGCTAATACTTACGATAATCTATATACTTTAGTTGAGGTCGTCCATGACTTTAACTGGTTCTGTGTACGCCAATGCTGAGTATATTGAGAATCATAGTGTGTTGGGTGTGATGTTAAGACGGAAGTATCACTCCAGTCATAGTGGAGATGATGGTCACATAGGATACGAAACTCGCGCTCTCTTAAATGCTCGAGTTATCGGGATATTATGACTAGGTTATGTATATCCGATTATAGAGACTAGTTACCAGACATCCGATATGAGCTTCGTACGGGGCAGACACAATTCCAGCCCCAGGCCTAGCACGTGATCATCCGATACTGGATCGAAATATGCAATACTACGGTATACTATGCTTGATATAGATCACATATTCCTATAAGGATATTTCTGGAGAATTGGGTAGGCATGGCGCTTTGCAAGAAGCCAACCTTGTCTTGTAAATCGGTACAAACGTAGTACGAATTACTTACGTGTTTGGATAGTCCGACGACCGTATTTACTGCCAACATATCCGGGGATCTCATGGGTCGCTTCCCAAAGATTCACCGATGATGTATGACTCGCACTTTAATTAATCTGGGATTAATTTGAAGAGAGAGAAAATTAATCTGGGATTAATTTGAAGAGAGAGAAAATTAATCTGGGATTAATTACAGAGATATTTTATTTGGGATAAAATATAAATTAAAGAGAGAGAACGATTAATTTGGAATTAATCGATAAAATAATATATTTGATATATTATGCGAAATTGGATTTCGACGCGGAATTAAAATTAGATTCTAATTCGGGCGAACGGATTAATTTAGAATTAATTCGTTAGCGATGTGAATAGTGATTTCACTAGGCGTAATCGTTTAATTACGTCGCGACGGAAAATTCGTTAATTTAGAATTAGCGAACCCGAGTCCGAGATTATTTGCGAGCGCATTCGCATTTCGAATTCGAGTGCGGCACGCAAGTCAAATCGAGCGTCACATCGCTAGTCGCATCAATCGTCAAATCATTAGTCACTTTGAGTGATGTGACAACTTGTCACTTGATTGATTGATTGATGTGAATAGTGATGTGGTTGTTGAAAAAGCATTAATGGGCTTTTGCTTTTTTGACTTTTGGTAAATGAAAATGATTTTATTTATTTGTTTTGTTTTTGGAAAATAAAATAAATATATAAATGAAACATTTTTCTTTTCTCTCTCCACAATTTCGGTCTTCTATCTTTTCCCTCCATCTCTCTCACACGGCTTAGAGAGCCATTTTTATTCCCTCTCGTTTTTCTGGTTCTACCGAGAAGCAATGAGAAGCAAGAGAGTATTTTGTTACAAAATACAAAGTGCTAGCACACACTTGAGTCTTCCTATGGTGTTAAGGCAGTGAAAACTTGAGCTTGGAATTCATTTTTGGAGCTTGAAGCTTGGAGCTTCAATGGAGTCTTCAATGGCCGAATCTTGGAGGAGTCAAGAGGACCAAAACCGAGCAGTCCATCAGCCAAGGAAGCCACTGTCGAGCTTCACCAAGAAGTGTTCTTCATCGCGTCGCAAGATCCGGTCGATGTGAGTATGTTTCCGCCATTCTCCTTTGTGTATTCATGCGTTTTTGTGCTTGATTTCATGATTCTTGGGACCTAATTAGAAACCAACAATGGTATCAGAGCTTACATCAAGCATGAAAATTTTAGGGTTTAAAATTGGGCAAAATCGATTTGAGCATCAATTGGTTAAATTGTTTGATTAGTATGTTTGAATGAGGTTGAATTGAAGTTGTGCATAATCAATTTCATGAAATTTGATTGGATCAAGTTTTCCCCAATTTTTTGGTGTTGGCCGAAAATTAAAACAATTGGGTAAAGTTGATTTGATGTTTAATTGAATTGAATTTTGAATTGGACAAATTTTCCCAAATTGTGGCTTGGCCGAATTCTATGTGATTTTTGAAATTCATGGTGTTTTTTGATTTTGATTCATTGGATGAGTTGAATTGATTTGGGAAATAATGATTGTGGATTCAATTGGATTGAAACAGAATCGGAATGAAAAAACCCATAATTGCCGAGAACAATAGCATGTGAAAATGGGTTTGATTTTGATTAAAATGTGTTGGACATGTTTTGATGTTAAAATGCATGATTAATTAGGCTAATTGATGTTTTAGAAATGTTAATTGGGTGATTAATTGTGTATTACACTTAGGTTAATTAATTGTGGAATTTGGAATTTTATAAGTTAATTAATTGGGCTTGGAATTGGATTTGGGCCTTATAGGTTATAATTGGGCTTTTGGGCTTGGTTGTACCAAGTTAGGTTTAGGCCAATTTGGTTGGATCCAATTCGGCCCAAAACCGCATCCATAAAGTCCAATTATGACTTAATGGACCTTAATTATTTAATTGGGCCTAATGGGCCAAAATTGATTTCTGGGCTTATGGGGTAAATCCCGGATTGGACTTTGGTTATCGGTTTGACCCGAGTTGACCAAAAGTCCACGCCTTAAAGAAATTAATTAAAAGCCCATTGGACTTTAATTAAATAAACGTTGGACGTTAATCGGGCTTTGAGACCCGTTACGATTGAATTTGGAATTTAAGTCGTAAAGGTTCGTTAATAAAGTGTGATATTTAATTTGGAATTAAATAATGAATTAGTATTAAATACAAATTGAATTGGATTTAATTTTGTAGTTTAATTTAATTCAAGAATTCGTACTTTGAGTACTTATTCGCAAAACGAGTTTGACTCGCGCAAAATCAAATCATTGTTTGAACATTGGATGATCACTAATTATCAGATTAATTAATTGGATTAGATTGATTGATAACATGCTTGTGTGAATACATGGTTGCGATGCATGAATAATGTATATCAGATGGATATTAGATGGGTGGGGTAATTTTGGAAATTGTAATAAATTTGATTTATTAATTGGACCTGCGTGTCCAGCCTATTACCTCATTTCTCATTGTATTTCTCTTCTCACCTATTCCCCTCAATGTAAATGAGATTTCTTTAGAAGTGTAGTGTAATGGGTAGAAGTAAATACATGTGCTAGCGAGAGAGAGAAAGAGAGAGATTTGATCTAGGATCATTGTGTAAAGTATCCATCCGCATATCATTATTATTTTTCATATGCGCTTTATTATGTGTTTAGAATGTATGTTTAAGGGTGTATGATGATGAGACCTTAACAAAGATAATAAATTGGTTGTCAATTTGCACGCGAAAAACCCTCGCTAAATATTAAGCGTCTTTCCTTCCATTGAGTGATTCTCACTCAAGATCCGAGACGGCATTGGTTTGTTGGCCAAAGTCAAGGCCTTTGTCTGTCGAAGATGTATTTGAATCACGAAGGCTTTGTTCCATATCAGTGTCTTATCCAAGTTGTGGTTTGTTGGCCAAAGTCAAGACCACTTCTTGTCCATCGACATTGATTACGAAGCTTTCCATGGTCAATGGGTCGCGCTTGACTGGGATCACTAAGTTTGTTGTGCCAAAGCCAAGGCTTAGTTGATTCAGAGGAAAAAGGTTAGGTAATACATTGGATGTATTGGCATATATAAGATATATGTTTCGGAGTTGGACGTCCCCCTACCGGATCTAGGAATTGGATTGGATCCAATTGATCTTAGAGATCTACCTAGTTAATTATCATACAATTTGTTGGCCAAAGTCAAGATTGTGTGATATTTAATGGGATCCTAGCCCACTAGGAAACACGGTTTCCCGAGTACTCGACAGAGGGTTAAAGGCTCGCCGAAAAATAGTGGGAGGCAAGAATTGAATTTGCAATATTCATTTAATTACTTTCCATATGCGCTCATTCAAATATATTTCGTCATTATATTAAATGTTAGTTGGAATAATATTTAAATTGTTGTTTTAATTAACAGTTGGACTGTATTATAGTTGATTATATAATTGGATTATAGTAATCAATATATTTGAATTAATTAATTTCAATTTACAGTTGATTTTATAATTGGATTATAGTAATCAATGTAATTGAGGTTAATTAATTTAAATTATATTTGATTGTATAGTTGGACTATAATAATCAATATAATACATAGTACCACAAATCGTTGATTAATTAGTTGGACTATTAGAATCAAGATAAATGAAAGATTAGTGTTTAAAACATAATCATGGGTGAAAATGTATTTAAACGACTTTATTTTTCAAATTGGGAATAATTTCAGGATGGCCCTGGAAAATAATAAGTTACTTTATTTGATAAAATAACGTATTATGCCTAAGCCCGGAGTTAAGCAAATAGTAGAACATAATCTTTGGAATATTTATGTGATGGTAACTTTAGTGCTTAATCCATTATACTTGTCACATAGACTCCTTAGTTTCGTTATCAAAACTAAGGATTAGATTCTTAAAGTTTGATATTGAAATTGAAGAATCTTCATAAATCTATACTTAGATTTTAGAAGTAAATATTGCAATAGTAAACTCTTGGAGAGTTAATGACTATTCTCAAGGAGACAAAGTCAAAGTTTGCAATTAGGCAAGTAGCGCAAGGCGCACCTTACTTCGATATTCTAGAAACCCGAGGCTTGGCCAAAGGCTTCTGGAATATAAAAAGGGCAAATGCAAAATCATTATAATCTTCTGGGAAGATAAATGACATATCCCAAGAAGGAATTGAAGACGAGCAAGGCTCTAACTTCCAATATGTTTGTCATAAATATGTTCACAACTAGTATTAAAATTGGATTTTAGATACTTAGTGTGGTACATAAATATCTATTGATGTTCAGAATCTGCTATGAGCAGGATAATGACATCAATTGAGATTTATTTGTGAATTGGAAACGGGACGAAAGTCGCTGTTTTAACCGTAGAAACCTGAATTTAGGAACTACCTTCGGGTTAGTACTTAAATTAAGTAACTGTTAAAATGTAGCTAGTTTGACTAGAAACATTATCTCTATATTAGTGTTTGACCCGCTGCGGGTGAACCTTTATATTTTAAAACACTAAAGTGTTTTATTATATAAAGATGATATTGAGATAAACACATTAGATGTGAATAACAGAATTTATATTTTGAATATAAATAAATCTCAAACATAAAACATGACAAACTAATAGCTCAAAACTGATTTGATCAGAAGAAACTAATTGTGGCATAGTTGTCAGAGACACTATTAAACAAGAATCGTATATCCACACTTTTGAAAAGTGGGTACCAGGACTAATTTGATTTCATTCAAATAAAGTCTACGAATCTAGTTTATTGGGCAAAGTGCCTAAAACACTATTTACTTGGTAAAAGTGTAAATGCCACTGATCTGTTAGCCCTAGCTTATAGTGAAGCAAGTGGGCCCATGTCTAGCTAAGTTAGAGGTGGATATGAATATTTCTTGACCTTTACGGATGTGGCATCGCGTATGGTTATGTGTTTCTTTTGAAGAACACAAATCGGAAACTTTCACAGTTTCGACACGAAATAGACAAACAGATCGGCTAAAGTATTAAACCGGCATGGTAAGACCGTAATGGAAAATACTTAAGCAATAAGTTTCTCGTATACTTGAAAGAGTATAGTATTCTTTCAATGAGGACTCCTCCCGGAACACGTCAGTTTGACAGTGTGTCCGAACAGGATTAACCGGATTTTGTTAGACATGATAAGGTTAATCACGAGTCGCTCTGAGCTACCATTTCCTTCAACGGATAAGCTTTAACCAGTGCAGAACTTATTTTGAATAAGGTTCCATAAAATCTGTTTGACAGATATCATATTAGATATGAACGGGAAAAGAAACCGGGTTTCACATTCCTGAATATTTGGGAATGCTAGGCATATATTTGGATGATACCAAACTAAAACCCAAAATTTGGATAAGTGCCAATTATAGGTTATCCTAGGGATACCATAAGTATAATACTTATAAAACTCACATGAGAACAATTTAATTGTTGCTCACCATGCGGTTTTCCTAAGAGGAATACCGATATGCAGTGGTAAGTGAAAGGATGGTAAAACTCGATGAAAATCAGAGTAATACTATTCATGGCACCGAATCCTAATGGAACACAAATAGTTCATCAAGGATGAAACTATTACCATTAATCTTCGAATACACAAGAACCACGTATGTCGGAGAGAATCAGAAAACAACATGGGGTATGGGTTTCTGATCTCATTTCATAAAGATGTCAATCTTTTGAGGAATAACAACTGACTACATATGAGGAAGTGATACAAGGTATCGACTCCCTATTATGGCAAAGTACCATGAAGTCTGAAGTGGATTCCATGTATACCAACTATGTTTAGACACTAGTTGATGTACCACAAGGCATTGTGTCTACTGGTACTATAAGTCTTTAAGGAAGACATACATGGATGGCAACATACCAACGTATAAAGCTAGGCTTTTAGCGGAAAGGTATCGTTATCAATATTGTGTTGATTACGATTCAACCTTTTACCTGTTGCCACGGTAAATCCATTTGGATAATGCTTGTTATTCGATCCATGATTGGATTGAAGCAAGCATTAGGTTCTTGGAATTATCGTTTTGATGTAATCATAATGATTTATGATTTAATTCAAAACGAAAATAATTCTTGTGTATATAAGGAGGTTAGTGGGAGCGCACTAAGAGTGGCTGTCCTATAAAATAATGATAATATGTCATTTCTTGGAAATGATATTCCCATAAAATAACTATCAGCGAAAGCTTGGCTTTCGAAATACTCTCCGAGAAACCGTACATTGAAAAATGTACGCGATCTGGTGTCTCATACGCTTTGAGCATATGGATTCACAAACAGCCAATCCGAGTGATAGTCACTGGATTGACGTTAAGAACATCCATTAGTAACTTAGAGAACTAAAGATGATGTCTTAGTCTATGGAGAATGAGAACTTGAAGTGACTGGGATCACTGTAGCAAGTTTCCTATAACCGATAAAGACGACTAAAAGTCGCAAACGGTACTATACAGTTTGAATAACGGTACAATGAGCTGGAAATCTTCCAAGCAAGATACTGTTACCGAATAAACAACAAATGCCGGTTAATTGCAGCTGCTGAGGCAGCAATAGAAGCCATCTGGGTCAATAACAAATCTAATTAGATTAGATATAGTTCTGTTAGCAGCTGAGCTAGGCGTCAGCACAGGCTAAAGAACTAATGGTCTCATCAACGATCCAGATACATACTTCGATAATCATCTGATTCGTTCAGATCATACATCGTGGCGATGTGATGATCGAATAAATCGCATTAAGATGATATTCATACAAATCCCCTGACGAAAGCTTTTCTCAGCAGTTTGAGCTAACCGTACATAGTTCGGGTGTCAAGCACTCGAGTGACTGGCTATAGGCCAAGTGGGATATTTTTGGACAATTATGACCCATAGCGTCACTATTTGTAAAGATCATGGTGTTGTTGTACAAATTAACTATGTGACAAAGGAGATTGCACTCTTATCATTTGTGATTAGATCACCTAGATATATAAATGATAGGAGGTCCCTATGATTTGTTCCTGGACGGAGAATGATATGAGACAGTATCATTCCACATAGGATAAATCATTAAATATCCATAGTCAGAGTATTATCGAGATCGGACATCGATAAATACATAAAAGACTAGTATTGCACTTGTGCTCGTTTGTGAGGGCACAACGACATAGTTCTCGTATATTTGGGTATAGGATACTCATGCAAGTGTAATAAGAGGTTGTGTTTTACCGATGGTACGAGAAACAGCTTCGCTCTGGATTGACCCCCTCGGAATTCCATTAGTAGTATGATTATGTGTATATGGAAGTTCGAAATCAGGGTATGTGTATTTGGTCTTAACCTGAGACTTACACCGCTAATACTTATGACAATCAATATACTTTAGTTGAGGTCGTCCAGGACTTTAACAGGTTCTGTGTACGCCAATGTTGGGTATATTGAGAATCATAGTGTGTTGGGTGTGATGTTAAGACGGAAGTATCACTCCAGTCATAGTGGAGATGATGGTCACATAGGATACGAAACTCGTTCTCTTAAATGCTCGAGCTATCGGGATATTATGACTAGGTCATGTATATCCGATTATAGAGACTAGTTACCAGACATCCGATATGTGCTTCGTACGGGGCAGACACAATTCCAGCCCCAGGCCTAGCACGTGATCATCCGATACTGGATCGAAATATGCAATACTACGGTATACTATACTTGATATAGATCACATATTCCTATAAGGATATTTCTGGAGAATTGGGTAGGCATGGCGCTTTGCAAGAAGCCAACATTGTCTTGTAAATCGGTACAAACGTAGTACGAAGTACTTTCATGTTCGGATAGTCCGACGACCGTATTTACTGCCAACATATCCGGGGATCTCATGGGTCGCTTCCCAAAGATTCACCGATGATGTATGACTCGCACTTAATTAATCTGGGATTAATTTGAAGAGAGAGAAAATTAATCTGGGATTAATTACAGAGATATTTTATCTGGGATAAAATATAAATTAAAGAGAGAGAACGATTAATTTGGAATTAATCGATAAAAAAATATATTCGATATATTATGCGAAATTGGATTTCGACGCGGAATTAAAATTAGATTTTAATTCGGGCGAACGAATTAATTTAGAATTAATTCGTTAGCGACGTGAATAGTGATTTCTCTAGGCGTAATCGTTTAATTACGTCGCGACGGAAAATTCATTAATTTGGAATTAGCGAACCCGAGTCTGGGATTATTTGCGAGCGCATTCGCATTTCGATTCGAGTGCGGCACGCAAGTCAAATCGAGCGTCAAATCGCTAGTCGCATCAAGCGTCAAATCATTAGTCACTTTGAGTAATGTGACAACTTGTCACTTGATTGATTGATTGATGTGAATAGTGATGTGGTTGTTGAAAAAGCATTAATGGGCTTTTGCTTTTTTGACTTTTGGTAAATGAAAATGATTTTATTTATTTGTTTTGTTTTTGGAAAATAAAATAAATATATAAATGAAACATTTTTCTTTTCTCTCTCCACAATTTCGGTCTTCTCTCTTTTCCCTCCATCTCTCTCACACGGCTTAGAGAGCCATTTTTCTTCCCTCTCGTTTTTTCTGGTTCTACCGAGAAGCAATGAGAAGCAAGAGAGTATTTTGTTACAAAATACAAAGTGCTAGCACACACTTGAGTCTTCCTAAGGTGATAAGGTAGTGAACACTTGAGCTTGGAATTCATTTTTAGAGCTTGAAGCTTGGAGCTTCAATGGAGTCTTCAATGGCCGAATCTTGGAGGAGTCAAGAGGACCAAAACCGAGCAGTCCATCAGCCAAGGAAGCCACTTCCGAGCTTCACCAAGAAGTGTTCTTCATCGCGTCAGAAGATCCGGTCGATGTGAGTATGTTTCCGCCATTCTCCTTTGTGTATTCATGCGCTTTTGTGCTTGATTTCATGATTCTTGGGACCTAATTAGAAACCAACAGCCCCTTGCCAATTAAGTTTAAATAGCTGAAGGATCTCGGTCGGGTTACACGTAGTTTGGCATTGGGCGGGGCTCAGCGAACCTTCTCTTGAGGAAGTGAAGAGACTATACCGGTTGAAGGCCAACCCAAAAACTCACCATGGTTGGTACTACCTTTCCGCCTATACTGACTCGTCAAATGTTGTCGTCAAACTCCCCGACTCCAACAAAAACTTCAAAGATCTTTGGTTCTGGGCCACCGGAGATTGGGGATGGGTCCTGAGATCATATGCAGAAGATGTTTCGGTCCCGGACATCTTCAGAGCAGGAGGTTAGGAGTCTAACACTTATCGTTCCTGTCCTTAGTTTTTATGCTAGGCTTCTAACTTCTTTGATTCCTCCCAGCTTGTTGGAGGGATGCTCCCAAGGTCTCCCGTCAGGTCCGGAGGCGGGTATACTGGGCTCGGTGATATGCCACCATTGGAGGGAGTTGGTGAATGACACGGCTTTTGTTGCGTCGGGCCTTATTCGGACCGTTCCTCCGAAGGTCCCTGGTCGGATAGGTAGATTCCTACTGATCTTCTAACTGGTTTCCATGTTCACTTGTCATTATGATTTTCTTCCCCGTTTTTTTTTAGGTCATGTACTGACCACTTTTTTGCCTTTTCCTTTACAGGTATGTCGAGTAGACCAAAATACCTCGATAAGATGGCCGGTTGCAACAAAGAAAATCGGCCATAGTGGAGCCGGAACCTCTCGGAAATGACTTGAAACTTCTGAAACCAAGAAAGTGACCGAAGAGGTAGAACGGCCGACCTCTCAAGGCTTGTCTTCACCTTTTGGGGCACCGCCGATGGACACTATCCGCTCTGATAGCCCCATAAAACCTTCCAGGAGAAGGAAACGTCCATTTGGCGTCGATGAGGCCGTGCTAAGACGGGAAATAGAGGAAGAGCGGGTCTTGAGTTGGGAACAAACAGCTCGGCAGGAAAAGAGGGTGCCTCCAAAAAACGGAAGGGTTCTGTGATCCTTGGCATCGAAGACCTTGGTAAGGACATTAGGGAGACCACTTCTCACCTAGTGCCGGCTTTTAACGAACTGGCCGAGGCGATCCCTCCGGAGAAGATCCCGAGGTATGAATACCTTTCTCCTAAGGGCGTGGTTACAGAGTTGTGCTCTCAAATGGCCAAGGTAGCTTCACTTTCCTTTACGCCCCGTTATGATTTCCTGACTTAGTCTGTATTCTGATTCTCTTATTTCTTCTCGGCAGACGAACTATCTTACGGCCAAGAATAAAGATCTCCTTTTGAGCCTTTTGTCCGAGGGCGGCCAGGCCCAGAGGCTTCAGAATCGGCTCTCCGAAGTGGAAGCCAAGCTGGCTTATGCGGAAGAAACGATAAAAAATCACGAGCTGGCTGCAGTTGATGCCCTTAAAACAAACAAAGCTCTTAAATCCTCCGCTAGTCTAGAGAGAAAAAATGCTGAGGCTGCTAAAAGGGATTTGGTGAATGCCCAGTCCGAGATCAGGGTCCTAAAAGTGGAGGTATGCAGTGTTGAATCAAAAATGCAGGCCAAAGATGAGGAATTGGAACGGGCCCGTGCCAAGCTTAGGAATAGAGAACTTGAGTTGGAGGTCGAGAGGGACTCCATCCGTCTCGAAGGGGTTGGTGATTGTACTGAAATTATTCCGATGATGCTGCCCGACCTGGACATGGGGCCTATCCATGCGGCCATCCGCTTCTGTAAAGGGGAAATATCTGAGGAGGAGTTTCAGAAATGGCTGCCCCCTTCTCCCGAAGAAGTGATGGATCCATACACGATTTCGATCGCCCCGGTCCTCCCAGCTCCTCACGAGGACCGACCCGAGGTTCCTGCTCCTGATGAGAACCTACTTGAGGTTCCTCCTCCGACCCTTGGAGTAGGGGTCTCCGAGGTTGTGTATGTAGAAGCTACTATCCCACCTCCCGAGGCCGAGCCGAGCCTTCCGTCATCTGAGCCCGCTGAGGAAGAACCACATGCCCCTGCGCGGGCTGACTGACGAGGGGTAACCCGAACGGGGCCCTGTGTAAACTTTACTTTTCTTGTAATAACTTTTCTCACTTTATTGAAATATATATTTTATGTGTTTCTGTTTTTTTCTTCTGTTTTTCGTAATTTGCTCTTGAACGACTCCCTTCAAACAATCACTTGAGACCCGTCCGTGAGGGGATAACACGAACAGAAAATGAAATCATTCAGTGGACGAGAATCGATTCCGAGCTAGTCGAAATACTTTGCTTTGGGGGAATGTTACGTCCCCCGTTTGATCAGACAGACTCGGTAGGACGTAACCCGACCCCGAGCTGTGAGAAACACTTGGCCCTGGGAGAATGTTACGTCCCCAGTTCAAAAGAGAGACTCGGTGGGATATAACCCGACCTCGAGCTGTGAGAAACACTTGGCCCTGGGGGAATGTTACGTCCCCGGTTCAAAAGAGAGACTCCGTGGGATATAACCCGACCCCGAGCTGTGAGAAACACTTGGCCCTGGGGGAATGTTACGTCCCCAGTTCAAAAGAGAGACTCGGTGGGATATAACCCGACCCCGAGCTGTGAGAAACACTTGGCCCTGGGGGAATGTTACATCCTCAGTTCAAAAGAGAGACTCGGTGGGATATAACATGACCCCTAGCCGATCAATCAGATGTCCTCAGTGGAATGAATCCAGCCCCGATCCGATTAACCAAGTGGCCTCGACGGAACGAATCCAGCCCCGAGACGATTAACGAGTGGCCTTGGCGGAACTAATCCAGCCCCGAGCCGATTAACAAGTGGCCTCGGCGGAACGAATCCCAGCCCCAAGCCGAATAGTCCTTGGGATTTGTTCAGAATGGAAGTGAATCAACCTTTTGAAGCCCTACCGAATCTGGCACGGGCGTCCCCTTGCTAGACCAGCGAAAAAAAAAAAACAAAACTCTGGAAAATAAAAATCATGAAATGGGGGGGACTAAATCACTTACCCTAAAACAACAGCGCGGATGCCTCAAAACAACGTCCTGTCTGAGGCCTCCAAAAAATAATTCTGAACCTTTCAATTCAGCGTCCCGGCGAACCGGGATTCGGATCAAAGAACGTTTAGAATGGTAAGGGCACATCCTCTATACTTCAGGTCTCCATGGAGCCTGTGTATTGTTTGAGGGCTCCTCCTTACAACGCTGGAGCAAGCATACGGTACGAGGGCATAATCCCTCCCCGGGCTATACTTCTCTTGGATCCGAGTGATCGAGTAAGGATCAAAGAGTGTCCTAAACATTAAGGGCATATCTCTCCTTATGTTCGGTTAACACTGGAGCAAGCAAACGCCACGAGGATATCATCCATCCCCGTGTATGCTTCTCACGGATCCATTAATCATGTAGGTGAGGATCAGAAAGTGTTCGAAACATTAAGGGCATATTCCTCCTTATGTTCGGTAACACTGGAGTAAGTAAACGCCACGGGGGTATCATCCCTCCCCGTGCTATGCTTCTCACGGATCCAATGATCGAGTAGGTGTAATATATGCGGGCACATTCTCTGTTCCGTCTTTCCCAAACCGGTCTGGTAAGGCCATCTCCTGGGGGTATCCATTTCTCGCGATTTCTATCTCGGAATGTCCCCTGTAAATCGAAGGGTTTCTGTGCTCCGTCGCGGTTCTTATCCCTTGATATGGTCTTGAATTCTTTACAAGTTAAGTGAACCTGGTCGGTTTGTTTGTGCCTGTGTTTTTTTATGGTAGCATCCGTGATCGGTTTTTTGCGGACTTGGTGTTTTGACCCCGGAATTTTGAATATAGCTTTCAATTTTAATTAAGAGAGCGGGTGGAAATTTTGAAAATAGAAAATTTTATTCATATTCGGGGACATACTGCCCTTCTTACAGCTCTCTGCGGGACATTTCGAGAAGAGCTTTACATTGAGCTCTTACCCATTGTCGGGTTGCTGCAAAAAAAAATGAATCTATTAAAAGTATTTTCTTAACATCTCGGTATTCCAGGGTTTCCTTAATCACGTGCCGTCCATATGTTCTAAGATGTAGACCCCTAGCCTTACCACCTCTGCAATTTTATAGGGTCCTTCCCACTTGGCTCCTAACGAGCCTTCTTCCGGCCTTCGGGTGTTCAGGGTGACTCTTCGTAATACCAGGTCGTCTGGGAGAAAGACGCGAGTTTGAACTTTTTTGTTGTAGAAGCGGGCCATCCTTTGTTGATAAACTAATGTCTTCATAGCTAACTTCTCTCTTTTTTCCTCGATCAGGTCGAGGTGGCTTCTGATAAGTTCTTTATTCTGTTTGCTCTCAAAATGACGGACCATGTGGGTAGTTATTCCGATCCCTGCTAGAATAACTGCTTCACACCCGTATGATAAGGAAAACGGGGTCTCCCATGTAGAATCTTTATAGGTCGTCCGGTGTGCCCACAGTACTTCCAGCAATTCCTCGACCCATAAGATCTTGCAGGATCCGAGCCGAGCTTTAATATTTGCCTTGATGGTTTTATTTGTCGCCTCAACCTGTCCGTTTGACTTGGGATGGGCTGGTGAGGCGAACCTTAAGGCGATCTGGAGGTCTTCGCCTGTCCTCGTCCCCTTAGCATCGGTCCGATGATATCTAGTCCCCACTGAGCGAACGGCCAGGGACTGGACAGGGTGGTAAACTGCTCTGCTGGCTGGTGGTGAATATTGGCATTCTTCTGGCATCCTTCGCATTTCCGGGCCACTCTCATGCCATATTGATGCATAGTTGGCCAATAGAACCCTTGCCTTAAAGCTTTGAAGGCCATCGATTGTCCTCCGGCGTGACTCCCACAGATGCCCGCATTTATGAATTTCCCTGAGTACATAATCGGCCTCTTTTTCCGCTAAACATCTTAGGAGGGGTACTGTGTGGCCCCTCCGGTAGAGCACTCCTTCGATCAGGGAGAACTTGGTGCTTTTGAACTTTAGTTTCTTGGCTTCCTTCTTGTCCTCGGGTGTCTCCCATGTTTCTAAATATTTCTTAATTGGCTGTATCCACGAGGTTTTGTCTTCCTTATCCAATACTTTTACTTCGAGTTCTCCCACGTTCTTTTCTCGGAGGCAGATTAGAAGGACTATTCTGGGGTTCTCTACTTTTATCGAAGATGCGAATCGTGCCAATGAGTCTGCCTCGCAGTTGTCTTCTCGACTGATTTGCTCAAGGTGTACGTTCCCCATTATTTCCACCAACCTTTTTACTTCAGCCAAGTAGGCTATCATACACGGCTCCCTGGCTTGGAATTCGCCTTTCAGTTGCTGAACAGCCAGCTGAGAGTCACTTCTTATCACTATGTCATGGACTCCCACCACCGCGCATAGCCTAAGACCGGCCAGAATTGCCTCATACTCTGCCTCATTGTTTGTGGCCTCGAATGCGAACCTCAGGGCGAACAATACCTCTTCATCTTTGTCGCTCTTCAATAAGATTCCAGCTCTCTTGCCTTGTGAGCTGGCAGATCCGTCTACTGACATCTCCCATTTTCCTTCCCCCACAGTCAAGACCTGGGGTTCTGTGAATTCCGTGACAAATCTGCTAAAGCCTGCCCTTTTACTGCTACAATTGGGAGGTAAGAAATGTCGTGTTCACTTAACTCTACCGACCACTTCATTAACCTTCCCGAAACTTCTGGTTTTTGTAGAATCTGTCTCAGAGGATAATCGGTGTAAACCCCAATAGGATGGGCTTGGAAGTAGGGTCGTAATTTCCGGGCTGCAGTGATCAATGACATGGCGACCAGTTCATGTACCGGATATCGGGTCTCAGCATCTAACAGAGCTTTTCTGACATAATATACTGGCCTTTGGACCTTGTCGACCTCTTGTATTAACACCGAACTTACTGCATGCTCTGAGACAGCTAAGTACAAGTATAAGGTTTCTCCTGGGAGTGGTTTTGCTAGAAGCGGGGGCTGTGTTAGGTATTGTTTTAACTGTAGGAATGCTTCCTAGCATTCCGGCGTCCAGTCGATTTCCTTTTTGGTCTTCTTGATGACTTTGAAGAAGGGGTGACACTTGTCTGTTGCTCGAGAGATGAATTGGTTGAGCGCGGCCAATCTGCTGGTCAGACTTTGCACTTCTTTTACCGTCCTGGGAGACTTTAAGTTCAGTACGACTTGGATCTTCTGTGGATTGGCTTCTATGCCTCGGGAGCTTACCATGTAGCCCAAAAACTTCCCTGAGGCTACTCCGAAAGCACATTTTTCTGGGTTGAGCGTTAAATTGTGTTTCCTTAGTAATTCGAAGGTTTTCTTTAGATCGGTCACGTGACATCCTGCTTCTTGGGACATTGTTATCATGTCGTCAACATATACCAACATTGACGTGCCAATGAGCGGTTTGAAAATTTTGTTGACCAGCCTTTGAAAGGTTGCCCCTGCATTCTTCAGTCCGAAGGGCATTACTTTATAACAGTAAAGCCCCTGGTCGGTGACAAAAGTTGTTTTCTCCTCGTCTGCAGGGTGCATCTTGACCTGGTTGTATCCTGAGAAGGCATCCATAAAGCTTAGCAGTCCCTGGCAGGCTTTTGTATCTACTAGTTGGTCTATGTTTGGCAGTGGGAAGCTGTCTTTTGGGCATGCCTTGTTGAGGTCGGTAAAATCCACGCACATCCTCCACTTTCCATTTGACTTCTTCACCAATACCACGTTTGATACCCACTTTGGGTATTTTACTTCTCTGATGAAACCAGCTTTCAATAATTTGTCCACCTCGGTTGCTACTGCCTTGCACCATTCCTGATTAAAGGTTCTTCTTTTTTGATTGACTGGCTTGTGTGACAGGTTTACTGCCAAGCGGTGATTGATGAACTTCGGATCAATCCCGGGCATGTCGTCGTGCCCCCATGCGAAGATGTCCGGGTACTCCTTTAGACACCTCAGCAGGCTCTGTTTCAGGGTTTCGTCTAAGTTTCCCCCTATCTTCACACTCTTCCCAGGTCCGAAAAGTTTCGTCTCTTCTAGTTCTTCGACCGCCCCTAACCGAGCAACTTTAGTTGGCCGGGGTCCTGTGTTCTCGCTTGCTTCTTCTCTGTCTTCATTCACTTGTCTTTTTTGGGTACCTCATTCAATGTAGAGGGTTTCCCGTGAGAGGGTGGCAAAACAGCTCTGGGCTGTCTTTTGACTCCCGCACACGATTCTGATCCCTTCCCGGGTGGGGAATTTTAACTTTAAGTAATGACAGGACATTGCGGCCTTTGTCTTCATCATGAAAGGTCGACTGACAATGACTTGGTAACTGCTCATGCAGTCCACCACTGTGAAGTTTATCATAATCGTCCGAGTCCAGGGACGAGTTCCGATCATCATTGCTAATTGTATTATCCCTAATGGAACGACCGTTGAACCCCCGGAGCCGTATAGGGGAGTGCTATCGTCGGTCAGAACTGTATACTCCACTCCAAGGCCTTCCAGAGCCTCTTTGGAGATTATATCCACTGCGCTCCCGGGATCCACCAAGATTCTGTCTACCTCTGAACCGCCGATTGTTGCCTTGATTATTAACGCATCGTCGTGGGGGAAACTCACCCATCGGGCATCCTCGTCAGTGAACATTATTGGCACCGACCGACCACCTTGTATTCCCAATGATTGTTCTGCTTCTAGTACCTCCGACCCCCGAGCCCGGCTGTAGTTTTTTCTTGACCGGTTAGAATCTCCGGCCAGTGTTTTCCCTCCTGCGATTATGTTTACCTGTCGGCGCTGTGCCTTTTGTCTAGCCGCCATAACCTCATGGTCAATGTATTTATTTAAATATTCATTCCGAGCCAGGTCTTCCATTTGTTCCCGCAAGTCTTTGCAACCGTCTGTCGGATGTCCTCTCAAATTATGATGTACGCAATATGATGTTTTATTTCTTTTATCTGGGGGGAATCTCCTGAGGTTAGGTTCTATCAAGAGGCCTTTTTCCTGGATCTCCATGATGATTTGTCCTAGTGGCTTGTTCATAGGAATGTATGCTTCTTCTCTGACTACATGGTTTACTTGGTTCGTGATTTCTCTTTCCTAGTTGTTCCGAGGTATTGGCTTGAATTCCTTGCGTCCCGTGGGCGGTTTTTTGAACTCCCTATCTGGCCGGCGGGGGGCCTCTGCCCTTATTGTCCTCTCTCTAATATATGTCCATCTCCGGGAGATTTTCTCTTCGTTCTCCAACAAAACGAACTTTCGGCTATTTCCAGGGCTGTTGCATAATCCGGCGTATCTTGGATTCTTAGGTGAGTCCACAGCTTTCTGACCCTTAAGGCCCCCTTTAAACTTTCCAAGGCCTCGAGGGACTCATATCCCCTGACCTCGAACACCATATTATGGTATCTTTCAATGAAAGCCTTCATGGGCTGGTCATCTCCCTGCCTCATGAGTCTTAACTCTCCAACTGTCTTTTTAGGAACGCAGGCCCCTTTGAAGTGCCGTACAAATGATTTTTTAAGTTGTGCGAAGTTGCTGATGCTCCCTGGGGCTAGACTTCTGTACCATAGAATGGCAGATCCACCTAAGGTTATGGGGAATACTTTGCAAACAGCATCCCCTACTACTCCTTGGACTTCCATTAATAGGACAAAGCTTTCAATATGAGATTTTGGGTCAGTATGGCCCTTGTAGGGTGTCATGGTAGGCATGTTGAATCGCCTCGGGAATTTTGCCGACCTTATTTCTTCTGCGATGAGAGATTCCTCCTCACCGTCATGGGCATCTCCTGTATCGGCCTTAAGGTTTACTCCCCACTTGGCCATCTCTTTCCTCAACCAATACCTCATGTTGCTATCTGAGTTACCATGCCGCCTCCTGCGGCCTTCTTCGTGTCTATTTCCCCGGGCGTGGCGCTCCTCATGACTTGAGGTCTCTCGTTCAGTCTCGCCATACTTCCTTTTTCCCTTATGATGTTTCGGGGGCTATCATAGGAGGAATCTGGTGGTTGTCTTCCCTCTTCTTCTTCCCACGTGTCCTCCGTTTGCGAATCTTTTTCTACCACTACGGATTTTACCCCGTAGGGGCCTCTCCTTCTGGGTCTATCGTCTTCACTTGTATCTACAACCTTTTCTCGTTATGCCGTCTCACCTCTTCTCTGACTGGTTCCGGCTTCGAATTTCTCGTTGTTCCTCCATTCCATCTTTTCTAGTCGGTCCATCATGGATTTTAGAAGGGCTTGGTTTTCCTCTCTTTCTCTCCTCATGTTTTCTTCTATCTTCTCTATCCATTCCGCTGTTGGACTTCCCGACGACTGGCGATTTCCACCTTCTACCATCGTCTTAATACGCAAGCTGTTTTTTTATTGGAGGCTCCCCATAGACGGCGCCAACTGTTGACGGCTGATTTTGGTCTCAGGGCAATATTAGAATATTACTCCCGAGACAATCCTCCCTCAATAGTGAATTTGTTCGGTTAAGGGGGAACCAAAAACAAATTTAGTAAAAGACAGATAAATACGCCAATCGACAAGGAAATTTAACGTGGTTCGGCGGATCAGATCCAACCTACGTCCACGGGCACAGAATGGGTGATACTTTTATTACTGAAATATGCTTGCTCTGCTTTTCTCTTGTGTTTTACAAGTCTGATCGTAATGATCTTGATATTGATTCTTATGCCTCTTACGCACACTCTACCCTCCTATTTATAATAATGCAGAAATCAGATTCCTTCTTTTATAAGGGTTCCCAGTCAAACCAATTTCCTTCTCCCATAAGGATTCCTAATTTAAAACTACCTTTACTTCTTTCATCTTATTAGGACACTGACTCATCAGTTCTCCCCATGAAAGTAGGGTAACTTGTCATCTTATCCGCAAGAATATGATAACTTATCTCCTTACCCCATAAGAATATGATAACTTATCTCCTTACTCCATAAGAATAGGATAACTTATCTCTTTATCCCATAAGAATAAGATAACTTATCTCTGGAGCATATCTCGTTATCTGGTCGGTCTTTATGAGGTCGGTCACAATGGTCTTTCGAGCTAAGAATGCTGCTACCGATTCGATAGTGCCCAGTAGTCCGAACCAAAGTGGTCGGTCACCTATCAATAGGTGTTCGGTCTCTTACTGTTGGCTTTTATAACACTAATGTGGTCGGGTCGGCATTATTGACCTCGATCAGGAAGGGAATTACCTTCGTACCCTTATCGTGCTGCTTAAATAATATTTGCCCTGAAAATACCATCAACAAATATAATAATTATGAAAATTGAATTTTAAGCATAATCAGTAAAACTACTAACTAAGTAACTTAATATTGAAAATATTTTTATTACAAAGATTTAAATGTGAGTATCTTAACTTAAATGTACTAAAGCTCACTAATATAAATATGAAGATGAAATATGAGCTTTTTCAAATGTAGAGAGTGTAAGATATTGAAGAATTTAAAAACTCCTTTTGCTATTTGAGAACTCACAAAAGATTACAAAGATTTGAATGCGAGTGTATTACCCAAATGAAAAAGAAGTTCACTAATTAAATATGAAGATATAAAACAATGAGCATTATAAATTGATTTTGGAGAGAAAATGATTTGAAGATTTTTATAAACTTTCAAGAATATTTTGACAATATTAGAAGATGAATATATGTATAAGAGATGTGTTAGAAGTGAGAAAATGATAAATTTATAGATTTTGCACAAAATTAGTCGTTTATGGCTGTTATGCAGTTATGAGACCGGTAAGTTGGTCTACAGGAACAATATGCCTGTTTGACAGTATTGAACGACCAGTATAGGGACCAATATGCTGGTTTTAGGGACCAGTATGCCGGTTTCAGAGACAAGTATGCTTGCTGCAACCCTGACAGTACTCTGTATTTTGGCCATGACTTACTCTAGAAAATTCCAAATCAAGATCCGTAAATTTCTACATAAACTAGACACATAGATCTATCATTTATAAAAAAAATCAGCCTTAAAAACCTGAAGATATATTTTATGGAATTTTTCTAAAGTGAAAGCCTTGTAAAACAAATACATCTGAATATGTTGTAGTAATATGACTCTAGCAAAGGTTTTATGTATCGAAATTATGTTCCGCTTGAATCATATCAAACAAGAGATACATATCTAACGATATATCATTTGAAATTTAATTCATCCGTTTGTAAATTTTTCAAAATTTTCCAATGCACTTGTGCATTTAAATTAATTTTGGTGAAAATAAAGTGAAAATGATTTCTTAAGCATCCTAAGCCATTTTAAATGCAAGTGATGCAAAATGTATGATCCTTAAGAGTTTTAAAATATCTGAATAAACTCACTTATAATCAATTTTAGCTCTTAATCATCATATTGATCTTTACCTTACTTCACTCTTTCTTTGGCTTTTTCATCCTCTTTTTATCTCTTTATCATCTTTACTCTCTTGATAATCTTCTAGCTCATTTTGGCTTATCATCAATATTTTGGCTTCATCATCATCTTTTAGCTTTTTTGGCCTCATCGAACTTGATTCGTAAATACTGAAACATTTTGAAACCATCGAAACCAAGCCGCTTTTTATCCAAAGTCTTCATGTCTTCATCGAAATTGATCATCTTTGCCTAAGTCTTCATGTCTTTGAGTTTTTATCTTTGAGTATTTTTACTTCATTTACATCATCAAAATCCTAGTACCAATAAAGTATTTGTTTCAAATTTTATTTATTCATTTATTTAGTTACTATTGATAATATTATGCATTGTTTGATTTTGCTCATGAATTATCGAATTACTGATTTATGTGATTTGAAGTAGTTATGAGATTTCTATGAGACTTGTGATTTAAGAATAAATAGTTTTGATATGTTTTCAATCAGATATGTTTTGATAATGAGATTTGATTTTGATAATTGACGGATATAGAGAACATGTGCAGATGTATTATTACAGATATAGGAATAAGGACGACGATACGTGTCATGTCACGACCCCCTCCATAGAGCGGGCCCAATCCTAGAAAGGGGTCCACAAATCACTTCAGCTCGAGCACCTATATGTCATGCAACTAAACCAAAAGTTCGCAAAGAAAGATAATATTCCATAAAATGCAATCCAATAAATCTCAAATAAATATTTACACCAAAAATGTTAGAAAACATGAAAGATGTCTTAAATATCCCATCTCAAAAACCAAAAGAAATGTCTGGACCAACCCGACTGATTGCTGGGCAAACAAGTCAAATCCCGGTACTGATGCGCTGGCGAACTACTTGGGATGTTTGGGAAATGAGGGTGAGCTTAAAGAGCTCAGTAAGTAAAAACATTCATACTCTCAACATGACCTTACCAACAATATATATATAAAACATATATAATTAATATCTGAAAACAACAATTAATATATAACAGTTAACTCATGCAAACATATTCACAACAACACATCTCAATCAAACAAGGTTTGCTAACCGGATTCGGTATAATAATGGATTGAAACCATTGGGAGAGTCCCTCTCTTACCCCCAAGGTTTCCCATCATATAATCTCGCATAAATGTGCAAGAGGGGGATTGAACCACACACCAATGCTAATCTCGCATAATTTCGCATAATCTCGCATATCCGACCATTATCATACTAAATCCAACAGCATAACAACAATCTCACACAGTATCCAATACAACACATCTCATCGCATTTCATCCATCAACTCATCTCAAAATCACATAATACTCAAATACTTCGATTAATAGTACAACATATAATTTATACCCAAAAATTTTTATTCACAATTTATGTTCTTATGCTATCAATTTTCCAACACACACACACACACACACACGCGCGCGCACACACACATATATATATATTTATATTATATTACGTAAACTCACATATCAAACATCAATCAATAAATATTTATGTGAAGGGAATCATCGTGCTTTGTACTTACCTCAATCCACGCAAAAATTTATATATCTATATGTCCTCACTAAAATCTGGAAATATTGTAAAATTACGATCAGGTCCCTATATTTTACCAAAATTATGATTTTACCCCTAAATTTTCCAAATTTACAATTTAATCCCAATACTCTCCAATATTATCAATTTAGTCCCAAACTTCTCATTTATCACCTATTACTTACTAGAAAACAGATTTCATACATTTAGGTCCATAAACATGTCAAATTACGAATAAATCCAAAACTCTCAAAATCTTACAGATACACCCCTAAAATTATAAAATATAACGTACCGAGCTCCAACGACTTCAGAATTCCAGAACGAGGTGGTCAGCGGACAGAACACGTCACCGGGGTCACAATGGCTGTGGTGGAAATGGGGGATACTCGGTGATCACCGACGAACGATCGAACGGCGTTAACTTTCATTTTTAGCTCATTTCACGACAACCGAAGGTCCAAATTGGGCAAACGAGGTGTCTAACCCTCGTATCTCGACAATGAGAAGATTCTGATCCGGGAGGTATTGTTCACGCGCGGCATGTGGGGCGCGTGAAGGCACGTGCGGTGGAGTTTCGATGGCAGTCCGGTGGCGTTGGCTTCGTCTCAGCGAGGGGATTTTCCTGATGTGGTCACTTGCCGGAAAAGGTGATTGGAAGACGACGAACGAGCCATTTCTCTCTCCTGCCCAACTTTCTCTCTCTACTGGTTTTGTGCTTTCTCTCTCTACGCGTCTGTTTCTCTCTCTAACTGTTCAAAGGATCTTTGGAATTAACTTTAATAAACTGTTTACTCTCAATTGATCCACACCAAGTACACACACAAAAGGAAGAGTTAGGGTTATTTGTTATTTTAAATAGAGAAGTGGTTGAGTTTTATTAGGATGTGTGTGTGTGGTTGCTGGATTTGGGGGAAAGTTGAGAGAAGTGGGGGTGATGGAGTGTGGAAGAGATAAGATAAGATAACAATTGAATTTTTAAATAACAAAACAAGAGACTTGATATCACAATATGTAACGCCCATATATCGTTATGATGTGATCCAGAATGAGCTCTGTTTGTTGGGCCAAGTTAACTTGAAGTTGTGGATGATTGCATGGCTTGGTCAGATTGGTATATTTGTGACTTTTTGGTGGATTTGGAAGATTCATTGGGTTCTGGAGTTTGGTGATGTGATCCAAAATGAGCTCTGTTTGTTGGGCCAAGTTAACTTGAAGTTGTGGCTGATTGCATGGCTTGTCAGATTGGTGTGTTTGAGCCTTTTTTGGTGGATTTGGAAGATTCATTGGGTTCTGGAGTTTGGTCCATGCATGAGACTTTATATGAAAGCTTTATTATGTTTAAGGCAAGAATGGAATGGGTTTTGGACGTGCATGGGCTCCTTTGATTGATTTCGGGCTTAATTTCCGAATGGTGCATTAGTAGTGGTGAGATTTACGCAGTCTTCATATTTTAGACATAACTTTCTCATACGATGTCCGATTTTAGTGATTCAAGTTTCATTGGAAAGAAGACACATAAATCTACAATTTTGTAATTTATATCAAAGTACAATTCAAAATCCTTTTTAGTCAAAATACAGAAGCAAGTTATCCCTAGAGATTTTATGTTTCATATTTTTAAGGTTATGTGATTTTAAGTGCTGAAATCTACAATTTTGTAATTTATATCAAAGTAAAATTCAAAAGCCTTCTTAGTCAAAATACAGAAGCAAGTTATCCCTAGATATTTTATGTTTCATATTTTTAAGGTTATGTGATGTTTAAGTGTTGGGCTGAACTTTAATTAAATTAGAAATCTCATGCACGAATTTTTAAAGTATTTTATATGTTATTGGGTTTATTTTACTAGGGTTTTATTATATTTGGGTAGAATTAGGATTAGCCACATATTTAAAGGGACATTATTCATTGTAATTAATAATTAATTAAGAACATATTTTTTTATAAAATAAAGTGACTTGTGTCATCTTGAGGGAGTGGATTCTTCCTTGATTCTACAGAATAAAAGCTTATTAACGTGTGTCAAGCGTTGTGGCATTATATCGCTGTTCAAGATTCTTCAAAGAAATAAAGAAAGGTTCTTAAGGGTAATGTTCCTTAAGGGTTGAACTTGATCTTGGAAGGATTTTGTTCTTACAAAAATCAAGATTCGCGGTTCTTGGGGCTTACAACACGTGGAGGGGTTTGCTTGGATTGTTCCAGGCAGGTTCTTATCATTAGGTATCAGAAGCTCAGGGTTTCAAGGTCAAGATTTTCTCTATCTTTATCATTTTATGAAGTCTTCATATTCCTTTTTTATTGGTCTCTTCTAATTTCAATTTTTTTACTATTTCCTTTATGTTTTTCATGTTTATGAATGAATCTTGGATGTTATTATAATGTTCTTGCATGGTAATAGTATATAGGATTCAATTCTTGGAGTTTGTGAGTCAATTAGAGTCGAATTTGTCTGAAAATTTCGGATCAGTTTGGTCAGAATTTTTCAGACGCGCATTGATTTTAAAACGACTGTAACTTTTGATTTAGAAAGAGTTACAAGACCCATAATATATCTATTTATACGTACTCAATGAGAGGAATGCGTCCGTGGTTGGTCGCACTCTGTCTGTTTATATTTCGAGTCTCAATATCTCTTTCAAACAATAGTTACGAATTATGTCCAGTTTCAGTTCAGTTTGTGTTCTTGTTTTACTTTTGGTTTTTTTTTTTTTTTTTTGGTAGTTTCTTTGTGTTTGTTTTCATATTTTCTTAGTGATTCTTTGAGTCTTTAATCATTATTGTGTATTTCAAGTAAGGGGTTGATTTATATACATAATATGATGGACAAAAAGGTATTTTTCTTTCGCACGAGATGTCTTATCAATAATAAAGTATGTAATATGATTATTAATAGAGGCAATCACATAAATTTAGCCAGCACTACCCTTGTGGAAAAATTGGGATTACCATTGATACCTCTTGATAGACTTATAAGTGGATGAGTGATTTTGGAGAGTTCGAGGTTGATAAGCAGGTTGTGGTAAGTTTTGCAATTGGGAAACATGTTGATCAAGTAGTGTGTGATGTGGTTCATATATGTCATACACATGTTTTATTGGGTAAGCCTTAGTATAAATTCAATAAAGTAGTTTATGATATGGATATGATTATGTATAAATTTTGGTATTGTGGAAAAATTATCAAGCTTGCTCCTTTAACTCTATAAGGGGTCTATAAGGAAGAGTTGTACATGCAAAGGAATGAAGAAGAGTGGGCTAAAAGGAAAAGTGAGATTGCTAAGTTTAGAATGTTACTAGGAGAGCTTCCATAATTAATAGAGAAAAATGTATTAGCAAAATGTGAAGTCAAGAAGGATATGAGTGTAGCTTTGCGTAATGAAATGAAATATGTTGACATTTTTATGAATAAGCGTGAAGTGGTTGATGATGTTGATGACAATGATGATATTGATGTGAGCTGTAGAGATAAAATAAAGTTTATCTCTACACCTTCTAGAATATATATTATAAGGTCATATGATATTGATGTGAGCCGTAGAGATAAACTTTCTTTCAGAATATGTATTATGATGTTGATGACAGTGATGATATTGATGTGGGCTTCATATAAAGTCTCACATAACCTTATCTGTTATGATTTTATAGACAGGGGAAAAAATATTTGAAAATATGCATTGTACTAAACGTAGAGTTCCAAGGAAGTTTCCATTGAATGAAGAAAATGCATTGTACTTGTAATTTTAAAATATATACATATATAACATTTCAAAAGTTGGATGGAAAAATAGTGGAAATAATGATGGAGATGTTTTGAATAAATATTTCAAATACATAAACTAACTGAATATTAACCAAAGCTTAAGGATTAAAACAACATTTACCCTTAAAAAATATTTTTATAATCAACCAAACTCCCTTCTTATACGGACAAATAGCAAATCACAATATAGTTATATTTTATTATTATTTTGGAGGACCTTACAAAGTACAAGGACGGCATTTTGGGAGAACAATTATTTTTAAAGTAATCTCTATTAGATTTCTTGGCCGTCTATTTATATAATAAAATTAAAAAATACAAAAGGAAATTGTTTAAAAGTGGGGTGTGACTTGATGATATAAAACTTACGATTTGGTTGTCAAGTCATAGGTTTGAATCCAGTGGTGCATTTTTTATAAAAATTTGGGACAACCGAAGGTTTTACCTACTTCGCTTAATCCTGGATCGGATGATTTAGCGGGATATTTCCAACATTTCCAAAAAAAAAAAAAAGATACCTAGATAATAAAAACATGGATAACTCTTTTCAGTGAAAAAAGATATGTTTATGTTTGTTTTTGTTTTATTATATGTGAGAGTACTATATAAATAGGTATAACTTCGGCCGGGACATTAATTGTGTTGCATCAAGCAATTGAAACATGAAATTGGGTCTTGGCGTTGGCCAGCCGGCCAAATGGAAGGCTGAACTTTGTGGCTGTGGAGATGACTGTGGTACATGTAAGTTCTCTCCATCTCATATGATGAGATAATATAATCGGACCGACATTATAATAATATGTTAATGTTTACTAATCACCCATTTTAAGTTGGTAAGAACTTAACATGTGTTGCCATTTACGTTTGATTATGCTAATAGTCTTTTTAATTTGAATGTTCACATGTTGTAAAATTGGAATTTGTAGTAGGAATGTAGAACTCATGATTCACAGGCACAAAGCACGGTTGGTCATTTTGACTGTTCAGAAATCAGTTAAAATAAGTTATATCCTAAGAAAAAAAAACCTAAAAAATGTGAATATCTTAAAAAAATCATATTCAACTTCAAATGTAAAACAAACAACTCATAAGTGTGTAGTCTGTAATTATAGCTTAAACGCTTCATTTAATATTGCTATCTAGCAATTACAGCTTAAACGCTTCATTTAATATTAAAATGATTTAGTTAACAATTACTTTGATGAAAACTCTATATATAACCCTTCTTCTTTTTTAAATACTAATTTTAAAAATCATATTTAACAAAAACTACTACCATCAACTTATAAAGCTTTCGGATGAATCTCTGCAGGTTGCATAACATGCTGGCTTCCATGTGTCACCTTCGGCCAAATTGCAGAAATACTTGATGAAGGACAAAGCTGTAAGTACACTTAGTAAATGAATACAATCTACTCTTTAAAATTTTCTCATTATTATGAAAGCTTGAATATGGACAATTAGTGTTATGAGTGAATTAGCTAGCTTAATTCTTTAATGAATTAATTGTGATGTGTTTTTGTTGTGTGTTGTAGCTTGTTGTGCTCAAGGTTTTGTATACACGATGTTATCACTATTTGCATGCAATTACCTCATATCATGTGTGTATAGAGGGAAACTTCGAAAGAAATATGGCTTGCCTGGTGATTCTTGCGGTGATTGCTGTCTTCATTGTTTTTGCGAACCTTGCGCTCTTTGCCAAGAACACTCAGAGCTCAAATGTCGAGGACTCGACCCCTCTAAAGGTTGTGCTACACTTATATTACTTTTTTATTTTTATTTTTATTATTATTATTATTATATGTTAATTAATTAATATTAATTGATGTTTTTTGTTTTTTTTTTTTGTGTGTTTCGATTTATTATATATATATATATAGGTTGGGATGGTCAACCAATAACTTCAGCTCCAGCACGGATGGTTCCCTCCATGTTTAGGAAATGATCTGTCTGGGTATATGAGTTGTTGCATCAATTCAATTGCCTGATGAAATAATGTAATGATCATAAATCTATGTGTCATTTTTACTTTTCGAAAAACAAGAATTTGCCATTTCCCGGCGAAGTTGGTAATACAACACATATCATTGTTTTGACAATGGGATATTAAAGAAAATCTACTTTGCACTAATTGTATATAAACTAGATATAGATAGACCCGCATGTTATTGTGATCTTTATTTTCTAAAAAGAGAACAAAAGATAGCTAGCATTGATCAAAGTTGGTCTAGTCCGTCAAGTTAAAGTCACCGTCATATTAAATGAAGTAAGAGTACGATATTCTAATTCTATCATGTATTTTCAATACATCTCAATACCTCTTTAATTATATAGGCATATGATCATAATAAGATATATATATGGAATATATATATTAAAAAAAAAACTTATATGAATCTTGTAAAAGTTATGGAATGTATCATAAACATTGATTAAAGTGAATTATAGATATCAAAATATGTGAAAATTCAATATTTCATAAACTACGTTGTTGATATCGACATATGTGGAAATATAACGTATCATAAACAAAGATTAAAATGAATTATATATATTGAGATATGTGAAAATTTAATGTATTATAAATATTAATTAAAGTGAAGACTTAAATATAATTTTATTTCCGGATTTTTGTGCTGTCACGTGTCAATACCAAATGAAATAGGGGATAAAAATATATGTAAATATGATTTTGACTGCTTGATTGCTTAATTATGTCCCATGTGTAGCATGCGTTTGGTTGAATTTCTTAGCCGGCCTAGCAATCACAAGATGGTACCAATTAAGTTTTAAAATAAAACTGAAGTTTTATATTTGAATATGTATTAACATTTACTCGGCAAATTTCAGTTGATAAACTCTCTTTTGTGAAAATAAGGAGTCTGGGGTTCGAACCCTACTTATATGGATGTAATGAAAATTGGGATATTATTAGGGATGAGGATGAGAGAGTATCAAAATCATAATATCCATTTTCGACAATTTCAAATATCTTGATCATGAATCTTCCCATCTCATTGTATGGGGATTCCCGAAAAATAAAAATAGATCTCCGAAGGGTCTCGAACCCACATCCCACAACAATAAATAATTTTAAAAAAAAAATAAATTTAACTCATTTAAAAACATGTTAGCTGAACTATTATATTATATCCAAAAATAAAAGCATATATATTCAAAAAATTTGATAATATCTATTATATAAAACTATTATGTTTAGAAAATTATCTGTCCGGGTATATGATTTGTTGCATCAATGAGCTTGTTAATTTGTGTGTGTTTTATTTTTATTACAATACAAGTCTACAGATATATAATCTGAAATCTACTGGAATATTGAATATAAACATTAAAGTACATCCAGAATTCTACGTTTACTAGAGACGAAACATCTACTCCCACTCAAATATGGGGAGAATTCTACTCCAATCAAGAAGAGAATATTCAACTCTCAAAATCATAAATCTATATCGTTTTCCCTCTTCGAAAAACAAGAATTTTCTTGGCCGTCTAAAAGAAAAATCTGCCAAATATTTCTGTAGAAAGTTGGCAATATCATTAAATTGACAATGAATGTATTAAATAAAATATATCTTGGACCTCTTTTGTACATAAATTTTGATTGCTTGATTGCCTAACTCTGTAGCACATTGTAGGCTTGTAGCATGTTTTCAGTTCAATTACTAGCCGACCTAGCAATCACAGGATGGTGCCAACTAAGTTTTAAAAGAAAAATTAAGTTTTTAAAAGAAAAAATTAAGTTTTATATTAGAATTTGTATTAATTAACAATTACTCTGCAAAGTTTGTTAGGTAAAATCTCAGGGAAATAAAAGTTCTAGATTCGAATCTCATTCATCTAAGTGGGATGAAAAGTGAATTAGCATGAGACTATAACTAGGGGAAAAAATTACTCAGCTAACTAAAACTCTGGCTCCGAAGACTTAAAGAAAAATTGGTTATTTAATTAACATCTCCTTCCTTCATATCCAAATGTCTCTAGAGAGTCCAAATGCCAAATTCAGTTCTGAATTGATTGGCTTTCTTCATCTTTCCAACATAAAGGTTTCAGGATAGCGAGAATTACTCATAGATGAACAGTTAGATAGCATATAGCTAATTATGACCCCTCATCTAATCACCCCATTTTTTATTCTTTAAAATGGTTATAGAAACGTCATTTACATTTGTTAAGGAAGTTATGTTAAAACTGCAACTATAATATCCCTTCCTATTATAATTCCCTATTTTAGGAAGATTTTGATTTCCATTATTAGTGTATATATTTAGATTTTCCTTTCAAATTATTGGTTTCTTGTATTGCCAATATAAATATTGTTATACTGTAATTATAATTAAATTAAAATAGAAAGATTATTCAATTCAATCTCATGGTATCAGATGGTTTTTTCCATGGGTCCTGTTAATTTCCTGCCTCCGGCCACCACCTCAGCCGCGCGTGCGATTCACGCGCCTCTGCTCTGCTAGTGTTCTTCATGCGCCATCGCTCTCCAGACCAAATCAACCCACGATTTCGGTGTCGTTGGACTCAGACCGCCACGCCCAGTCTGTCTCTGCCCCTCTCCAAGCCGATTTTGGCCTCTACTGTTCCGATTTGGGCCTCCACCGATTCCGGCCTCTGTTGTTCCAATTTGGGCCTCCACATATAGCCTACGAGTCTTCTCTCACCGCCACCGCTAGACTATTCCTTGGTCCTTCCTCGACCATTGGCCACCTTCAGCACTCCTCCTATGTGACTATCAGCGCCGTTCGCGGTCCTTCAGAGGTGTTTTTGTTAGATCTCTCAACTTCTGTCATCCTGTGCATTTTTGGGAACTTATAGGCTTGTATGTTATTTTCCTTAGTTTGGGGCAAAACAATTATTTTCAGTATTTTGGGGTAAATCTGTAATTTTCAGAAGTTTTAGGGTATTTTCATAATTTTCTAAAGTTTGGGATTTGTTGCAAAATTTCAAATTTTGCATCATCCATACGGATTCTGTGGATTTTTCTTGTGGATTTTTTTTACCTTTTTATTACAGTTTTTTTATTGTCTCCTCGAGGTTATTTTAGACTTCGATGGTTCTCTCCATGGAGAAATCTGACATCTCATAGCTTATTCAAATCCTCATTGACGGTATCACAATTATGTCATATAGGCCCAAGCTATGTGCATTTTTCTCAAGGGCCATAAACTCTGGCGCTATATTATCGGTACTTTTACTGAACCGGTCCAACACAAAACTGAAAGTGACAAAGATTTTGCTGATCGCCTTGAAGATTGGGAAAGTCAAAATCACAAGATTATTACCTGGTTTCGCAACGCCTCTGTACCTACTATAAATCTCCAATTTGGTTGCTTTAACACAGCCAAGTCTATATGAGATTTTATTATTCACTGTTATACGGTCACAGATTTATTTTATCAGTATCAGTTGATTTGTCATCTTCATCAAATACGTCAGGAACCTGACCAATCTATTATGGAATTTCATTCTCAGATGCAGTTTTTCTGGGATCAATTCTCTCTCTGAGCCCCAATGGGACAATTCTCCCGATGGTGTCAAATTCACAACCTACAGAGATCGACAAAGACTGGTTTAGTTTCTCATGGCTCTTGATACCAAGTTTAAACCCACTAGAGCCTCTTTGCTTCATGAAAATCCACTACCAACTCTCGATTCAGCCATTGATAAACTTATTTCAGAAGAAACTCGTCACTCTATTGGCTGAATATAGAATACAAATACCGTACTTGTCACACTTTCTTCCAACACTCCTTCTTCGAAGCCATGCAATTACTGTAAGTTGCTCAGGCATCTGGTACTAAAATGTCATATACGGCGTTGCAGAATTTACCGTAAGATTGGTCCTGGCCATTTTGAACGAGACTGTCCCACTCTCCATCCTACATCCACTCCCTCCTTTAAGGGCCGTCGGTCTCTCTCTGTTGTAGCTTCTGATGATCCGGATGACACTGAGCAGTCTCAACCTCCTCGGCCTATTCATGATCTCGCCTCCCAATTTGGTAATATTTCTACTGCTTCTACTATCTCAGGTCCTGCCTCTTAATATTTTGATTCTATTTGTTGCAATCACATGACTTACGACTCTAATATCTTTACCTCTAAAACTACTTCATCATATCTTCATGCCATTCAAACTGATAATGGTTCTTTTATGACCATCGGTCATCTTGGTCATATTTTCCTTCCATATCTCTCTGTATCTAACACCTTTCGCATACCTAAGCTCACTCTAAATCTTTTATCTATTAGCCAATTATGTAAAATTGGTCTTAATGTCTTATTTATTACTTCTGGTTATTCTGTACAGGATCCATGGACCGGTCGGACGCTTTGGATAAGCCGTAAGATAAGTCATTTATTTGAACTCATCAGCCATCATCTTCCTCTAGAATTTTCCCTGTGTTACTCTGTCGCATCTACTTCACCCGTTATCTCTCTCAGTCTATGGCACTCTCAATTGGGACACCCTTCTCTTAGTCTCTTACGCTTATTAGCTTCTAGTCGTCATTTAGGTCATGTTTCCAATAAAGGTTTTGATTGTATGCATTGTCAATTGGGCAAGCAAACTGCGTTATCTTTCAATAATAGTACTTTGATTTCTTATTCCCCCTTTGATCTGGTCCATTTTGATATTTGAGGTCCATCTCATACTCCTATTATGGGTGGTTCAAAGTATTTTGTGATTTTTATTGATGACTATTATCATTACACTTGACTCATTTAATGAACTCGTGTGTTGGCCATGTTTTCATAATGCGAATTGCTAGTCGAAATGAACTTATCTATAAAATGAGTATTTTGAAGTCTAACCTGTTCGACTACGTCTTGGTTGAATTCGCCGAATAAGGCGCGCATCATGTTAGGATTGAACTTTCTCATAGTGTCATAACGACTTGTTTCTGGTAAACCCTCAAAATGGTCTACTACAGTCGGAATGTGAGTTTGGTTGGTTTGCTCCAATCCCTCTTCCTTTGTACTTGAACCAGTCTGAACATTCTTTTTTGGAAGCATATTCACTTCTTGCACCAAATTCTCCCACTGTGGTCGCCAAAAACTGTTCGCGTAATTTTTTACTAGTACACGTGTAAGATTTCAAACCTCCTGAGATACAGTCCCATAAATGAGTGATTGATTCCAAGAAAATGCCCCCAAGGGGCGCAAACACACAAATTACAGCCCTAAAGATTACAAATCTAAGAAATACGTTAAATTCAAACTACTTTCTCATTTCGAGTCTTTTTTCTTCTTTTTATGTTCTTTGTTACGCCTGAGTTTTTTATAGTGTACAGTTCCGCTAATCGCTCAAGCGGTTTTGCTGTCTTCAGCCCATTAAACCTCACGTTTCCTACTCGCATGTAACTGCTTGATCATGCGTGAAATTGCTGGATCGTGCGTGCAACTGCTAGGCTACGCTTTGATAAACTGCTAGATCGTGGGGATTACTGCCAGACTGTGCAATAACCGTTAAGTGAATCTACTTGTAACTAGCCAACTGCAGGGTACTTTCGCATATTCGTTCTTCTTTCATCATTTTTCACTTGTTGGAAGGTTATTTCTTCGTTCGTTATGATTCTTTACCCATTGGTCGAATCGTCTTGGGCTGAGTCATTCTGGGTCAATTCCTTCTTTATCCAAAATGACGTCATGTCTTTTCGTCCTTTAATAATTATTTTCCTGTTAACAATTCGAACTATGGATTTCTTGCATCACTAGAAGAGCTTTTACATGCAAAACCAACTAACAAACATAAAAATTTACAATAGAACATTGGTACTTTATTCGAATTTGGTGTCTGATTTAGTATTTTTAACATGTCAAATCAAAACGACGTCGTTTTGAATTTGATCTATTCGAGTATCAATTCGTATAACAAAATCAAACAAAATTTTTTTTTTCTTTTATAATAATATTATACTTATATATAGCTTATATTTGAAGTGATGTGTCACCAATCATTACTTGTTATATGTTAGTTGACTTCATTTTCATCATTATTTAATAATTTTATACCACCTACTAATGAAGGTGATGTGGCTACATCATTTGCCATACAAACAATATATCTTAAGTATGTAATTAAGTGTATAAGACTCAAACTGTTATCATCTGAAATAATCTTTCTTTACAAAACATTTAAATCGTTAAATGAATGGAAATACGTTTTAAAAAAAATCCTCTACAAAAAGGTTTTGAAGAATTTTAGGTATTCAATTTTAGTAATTGTTGCAGATTTTGATTATGTAATTATGTGAATATGACTCAAAAAGTTACTCTTTGAAATAAATTTTTTTTTTTGAAATTTAAATTATTACATGAATGGAAATAGGTTTTGAAGAAAATCCTCTATAAAAAGGGATTCAAAGATAACAAGTCTTTCCATTTTTACTAATGGTTACAACTTTTGATGTGAAATCGTCCCAAAAATCCCAAACATCTCAATGCTTGTGGGCCAGATGCTTCAATAATGACCCACGACCCGATATCATGTTTGAGAAAAAGTGAAAGAATCTAAAAAAAAAAAAAAAAAAAAAGTTAATGCAATTTCCCAGAAGATTTCTGGAATCAAGAAGCTTCAACTGAAGAGTCAAGAGATTGCTTCTTCTTTCTTTCTTCCGTTCCGGTTGAAGCATTTCCTTAATTAAATGTTATTAATCGGTAGTACCACATTATATTATGATGCGGTACCTCGATTGCACGTATAAATTTCTTCTAATATTTGGTCAAGCGATCAAGCCATGCTAACAAATCCACTTGTGTATATATATATATATACACACACACATTAATTAGTTGGGTACCTCAAATAACATTAGATTAAAAGTCTACGTAGTATTGAAAATAAATCCATGTTTTCCAGCATATCAATAATAAGCTGATGTTTGTTTTGTTTTTCTAATGAGGGTCTCTAAATAGACTTGAAATGATCGAATCAAAAATTGTCAAGTTCTATGCAATTCAGCGGGATTTGAATTTGTTGATGGTGTTTTCAGGCACTATAGTATTTAAAATAGCACGACAAGGGTAAAAGGGTAATTCCCTTCTTGGGCGAGATCATTAATACCGACCCGACCCATAGAAAGCCAGCAGCAAGGGCCCAATCACTTTGCAATAAGAAGCCGATCACATTATGGTTACAGACCGACCACAACAGGTAGAGACCGAGCTATTATGATCGGCAGCCGAGCACTTTGGTGTGAATAACCGAGCTATTTATGATCGGCAGCCGAGCACTTTGGTGTGAATAACCGAGCATTATCAGATCGACAGCAGCATTCTCAATTCAAAGGACTATCATGACCGACCTCATGAAGACCGAGCAGATAGCGATACATGCTCCGGAAGATGACACCTTATTCTTGCGGATAAGAAGACAATCCTACCTTCACAAGAGATACTGATGAAAGACAGTGTCCTAGAAGGATAAAAGAAGTAGAGATAGATTTGATAAAGGTTTCCTTGAGGGAGCAGGAGATTGTTTCAACTAGGAAACCTCATACTAAGAGGAATCTGATTTCTTCACTATTATAAATAGAAGGGTAGAGTATGTGTAAAAGGGATCAGAATCAAAAACTTGTAAAAAGCACAATAAATACGAGTTTCAGCAATAAAAGTATAGTCATGTTTGTGCCCGTGGACGTAGGTCGGATAAAATCCGCCGAACCACGTTAAATCTCCTTGTTTGATTGGCGCATTATCTACCTTCTGCTAAGTTTGCTTTTGGTTTCCCTCATAACCAAACAAATTCACTATTGAAGGAGGATTGCCTCGGGAGTGATATTCCCGTATTGCCCTGAGACCAAAATCCACCGTCAACAGTTGGCGCCGTCTGTGGGGAAACTCGAAACAAAAAGCAGTTCACGAGAAAGACAATGGCAGAAGGCGGAAATCATCAATCTTCGGGGAGTCCAGCGACAGACTGGATGAAAAAGGTGGAAGAGAGCATGAAATCCATGATGGATCGGCTGGAGAGAATGGAAGGAACGAACAACGAGAGACCAGACGTCGGAACCAGTCGAAGAAGAAGTGAAAAAGCAGAAGGAAAAAATGTGATAGATACAAGTGAAGACGATGGACCCAGAAGGAGGGGCCCCTAAGGGATAAAATCCGTAGTTGTAGAAAAAGATTCACAAACAGATGACACATGGGAAGAAGAAGAAGAAGACCATCACCAGATCCCTCCTATGATAGTCTCCGCGACTCCAGAAAGAAGACAGGGAATATAGCGAAGATGTGCGGGAAATTCCAAGACATGAGGAACGCCGCACACGGGGCATTAGACGCACAGAGGGGCACAGAAGACGACATGGCGGCACAACCAGTGAGATAAAGTCTTGGTTAAAAAAGGAGATGACCAAGTGGGGGTAGGCCTCAAGACCGATGCAAGTGATGCCCGGGACAGTGAGGAGGAATCTCCTCTCACGGAAGAAATAAAATCGGCAAAATTCCCAAAGCGATTCAACATGCCGACCATGGCACCTTACAAAGGCCACTCTGACCCGAAATCGCACATCGAAAGCTTTGTCCTATTGATGGAAGTCCATGGAGTGGTAGGAGATGCCATCTGCAAAGTGTTCCCCCTAACTCTAGGTGGACCCGCCATTCTATGGTACAGAAGTCTGGCCCCGGGGAGCATCGGAAGCTTCACACAGCTCAAAAGGTCGTTCATTCGACACTTCAAAGGGGTCTGCGTCCCCAAGAAGACGATTGGAGAATTAAGGCTTATGAAACAAGGAGACGACGAGGCCCTGGAAAGTTTAAAGGGAGCCCTAAGGGTCGGAAGACTATGGACTCACCTAAGAATCCAAGACACACCAGATTATGCCACCGCTCTAGAGGTCGCCCGGAAATTTGTCTTGTTAGAAAGCGAAGAAAAGATCTCCCGAAGGGGGACAGCCATTCGAGAAAGAACAACAAGAACAGAGGCCCCCCTGACGACCGGACAGGGAATTCAAAAAATTCAATCCAAGACCCAAAGAATTCAAACCAATGCCTCGAAGGGATCGGGAAAAAGGGGTCGCGACCCAGGTGAATCATGTAGTCCGAGAAGAAGCATATATTCCCCTGAGCAAGCCACCATGGCAAATCATCATGGAGATACATGAAAAAGGCCTCTTGATAGAACCCGACCTCAGGAGATTCCCCCCGGATAAAAGGAACCAGAAGTCTTACTGCGTACATCATAATCTGAGGGGGCACACAACGGACGAATGCAAGGATCTGCGGGAACAGATGGAGGACCTAGCCCGAAATGGGTATCTAAATAATTATATCAACCATGAGGCCATGGATGCCAGACAGAGGGCACGAAGCCGGCAGGTGAACATCATCGCAGGAGGGAAAACACTGGCCGAAGACTCTAACTGGTCAAGAAAAAGCTATAGCCGAATACAGGGGACGGAAGTGCTGGAAACGGAAAAATCCCCAGTACCACGAGGAAGTCGGTCGGTACCCATAATGTTCACCGATGAGGATGCTCGAGGGGTGAGTTTCCCCCATGACGATGCGCTAATAATCAAAGCTACAATCAGCGGCACAGAGGTAGATAGAATCCTGGTGGATCCCGGAAGCGCGGTAGACATAATCTCCAAAGAAGCTTTAGAAAGCCTGGGAGTGGAGTACGTAACCCTAACTAATGACGGCACCCCCTTGTACGGTTTTGGAGGCTCGACGGTCATCCCGCTGGAGAGAATACAACTGGCAACAACCATCGGAACTCACCCCAGGACCCGAACAGTTATGGTAAACTTCACTGTGGTGGACTGCCTGAGCAGCTACCAAATCATTATCGGCCGACCTTTTATGATGAAAACAAAGGCTGTGATGTCCTGCTATCACTTAAAACTAAAGTTCCCCACCCGGGAAGGGATTGGAATCATGTGCGGGAGTCAGAAGATAGCCCGTAGCTGCTTTGCCACTCTCTCACGAGAGACCCTCTGCATTGAAGAAGGCACCAAGAAGAGGCAGAGGCGAGAACGAGAGGAAAGAAAGAACCAGGTCCCCGCCCGGATAAAGTTGCCCGGCTAGGAACAGCTGAAGAGTTAGAAGAAATAAAACTGTTCGACGACCAAAAAAGGCATAAAGATAGGGGGAAACTTGGACGAAACCCTAAAAAAGGGCCTGCTAGAATGTCTACGGGAATACCCTAACATCTTCGCGTGGGGACACAATGACATGCCCGGGATTGACCCAAAATTCATCAGTCACCGCTTAGCAGCAAACCCGTCACTAAAATCGGTCAAACAGAAGAGAAAGATCTTCAATCAAGAACGGTGCAAGCAGAGGTGACGCTGGCATCGAGGTGGAAAAACTGTTAAAAGCTGGCTTCATCAGAGAAGTAAAGTACCCCGAGTGGGTGTCAAACGTAGTATTGGTAAAGAAGTTCAATGGAAAATGGAGGATGTGTGTAGATTTCACCGACCTCAATAAGGCGTGTCCAAAAGATAGCTTTCCTCTACCAAACATAGATCAACTGGTAGACGCAACTGCCTGCCAAGGACTACTAAGCTTCATGGATGCCTTCTCAGGGTACAATCAGGTCAGGATGCATCCTGCAGACGAGGAGAAAACCACTTTTATCACCGATCAAGGACTGTATTGCTACAAAGTAATGCCTTTCGGACTGAAGAACGCAGGGGGCAACTTTTCAAAGGTTAGTAAACAAAATTTTCAAACCACTCATCGACACTTCAATGTTGGTATATGTGGACGACATGATAACAATGTCCAGAGAACCAAGAGATCACGTAACTGACCTAAAGAAAACCTTCGAGTTGCTGAGAAAACACAATTTAAGACTCAATCCAGAGAAGTGTGCATTCGGAGTGGCCTCAGGAAAATTTCTAGGCTACATGGTGAGCTCCCGAGGCATAGAAGCCAACCCCCCAGAAGATACAAGCCGTGCTAGATTTGACATCCTCCAGAACAATTAAAGAGGTGCAAGGTCTAACAGGCAGGGTCACCGCGCTCAACCGATTCATCTCTCGGGCGACCGATAAATGCCACCCCTTCTTCAAAGTCATCAAGAAGGCCCAAAAGGGGATCGACTGGACATCGGAATGTGAGGAGGCCTTCCAGCAGCTAAAACAATATCTAGCACAGCCCCCACTCCTGGCTAAACCTCTCCTAGGAGAGACATTATACTTGTACTTGGCTGTTTCAAAACACGCAGTGAGTTCGGTATTGGTGCAAGAGGCCGACCAAATCCAGAGACCGGTATACTATGTCAGCAAAGCTCTATTGGATGCAGAGACCCGATATCCCGTGCATGAACTAGTCGCCCTATCCTTGATCACTGCAGCACAGAAATTACGACCCTACTTCCAGGCCCACCCTATCAGAGTTTACACCAATTACCCCCTGCGGCAGATCTTGTAAAAACCAGAAACCTCGGGAAGGTTAATGAAATGGTCGGTGGAGCTAAGCGAGCGCGACATTTCCTACCTCCCAAGGATAGCAATAAAAGGGCAGGCCTTGGCAGATTTTGTTGCGGAACTCGCGGAACCCCAAATATTGACCACAGAGGAAAGCAAATGGGAAATGTCAGTGGATGGGTCTGCTAGCTCACAAGGCAATGGGGCAGGAATCACGCTGAAAAATAGTGAAGGAGAAGAAGTGTTGCTTGCCTTAAAATTTACTTTCAAAGCCACAAACAATGAAGTCGAATACGAAGCAATTTTGGCCGGATTAAGGCTATGCACAGTAGTGGGAGTCCACAACGTGGTAGTAAGGAGTGACTCTCAGCTAGCCATTCAACAACTAAAGGGAGAATTTCAGGCCAGGGAGCCGACTATGATAGCTTACTTAGCCGAAGTAAAAAAGTTGATGGAGAAAGTGGGGAACGTACACTTCGAACAAATCAGACGAGAAGACAACTGTGAAGCAGACTCCCTGGCCCGGCTCGCATCCTCAATAAAGACCGAGGACCCCGGAATAATCCCTCTCATATGCCTCCGAGAAAGAAGCATAGAGGAGCTGAAGGTAGATATAGTAGAAGAGGGAGGCAAAAACTCATGGATGCAACCGATTAGGAGATACCTGGAAACAGGGGAAACCCCTAAAGACAAAAAAGAGGCCAAGAAACTAAAATTCAAAAGCACCAAGTTCTCCCTGATCGAAGGGGTGCTCTACCGGAGAGGCTATACCGTACCCCTCCTGAGATGTTTAACAGAAGATGAAGCAGATTATGTGCTCAGGGAAATTCACACGGGCATCTGTGGAAGTCACGCCGGAGGAAGATCAATCGCCTTCAAAGCATTAAGACAAGGATTTTATTGGCCGACCATGCATCAGGACGGTGTGAGGGTGGCCCAGAAATGCGAAGGTTGTCAGAAAAATGCCAACATCCACCATCAACCGGCAGAGCAATTAACCACTCTATCCAGCCCCTGGCCGTTCGCACAGTGGGGGCTAGATATCATAGGACCAATGCCAAAAGGGCGATGGCAGGCGAAGTATGAAATCCCATAGACTATTTCACAAAATGGGCAGAAGTCGAACCGCTATCCACCATCACGGAGAAGAAGGCCATAAAGTTTGTAAAGAAGAACATTATCTGCAGGTTCGGAATCCCCCGGGCGATCATCACCGACAACAGGAAA
Organism: Zanthoxylum bungeanum; assembly: GCA_019454045.1. Classification (NCBI taxonomy): domain Eukaryota; kingdom Viridiplantae; phylum Streptophyta; class Magnoliopsida; order Sapindales; family Rutaceae; genus Zanthoxylum; species Zanthoxylum bungeanum. The sequence continues at coordinate 63,525 of SKCR01033199.1, forward strand.
TAATTCGATAGCAAAGGATTCAGGAAGCTCTGCGAAGACCTCCAGATCGCTTTGAAATTCACCTCGCCAGCCCATCCCAAGTCAAACAGACAAGGTTGAGGCAACAAACAAGACCATCAAGGCAAACCTTAAAGCTCGGCTCAGATCATGCAAAGGCTTATGGGTCGAAGAGTTACCACAAGTGCTATGGGCACATCGGACGACCTACAAAGATTCCAAAGGGGAAACACCATTTTCCCTATCATACGGGTGTGAGGCCGTCATTCCAGAACAGAAATATGGGTAGCAACTCACAGGGTCCGCCACTTTGGGAAAATGCAGAATGAAGAACTTATCAAAAACCAGCTCGACCTGGTCGAGGAAAGGAGAGAGAAATCAGCTATGAAAGCGACAGTCTACCAACAAAGAATGGCCCGCTTCTACAACAGCAGAGTTCGAACCCGCTCCTTCCTCCCGGGCGACTTAGTATTAAGAAGGGTCACCTTAAACACCCGACGACCAGAGGAGGGCTCGTTAGGTGCCAAGTGGGAAGGGCCCTACAGAATCACAGAGGTGATAAGGCCAGTGGCTTACATCCTAGAACAGCTGGACGGCACAAGATTAAAAAAACCATGGAACGCCGAGATGTTGAGAAAATACTTTCAGTAAATTCTCCATTCCTTCTTTTCTTTTGCAGCAACCCGACAATGGACAGAAACTCAGTATAAAGCCTCTCTCAAAATGACCCGCAGAGAGTTGTAAGAAGGGCAGTATGTCCCCGAATATAAATAAAACTTTCTTTTCCAAAATTTTCACCCACTCTTCTAAAAAATAAAAATTTAGTGAACCATATTCAAAACCCCGGGGACATACTCAATACAACAGTCCAGGGTCAAAAGCACAAAACCTGCAACTACCCGACCACGGCTACCACCATAAAGAAGTACAAGTCACACCAGAATCAGTCGACTCCATACAAGCATTAAACACAGGGACGAAAGTGAATCAGAGTATAGATCCGTGAGAAGCATAGCACGGGGAGGGATGATAACCCCGTGGCGATTGCTTGCTCCAAGTGTTACCGAACATAAGGAGGAATATGCCCTTAATGTATCGAACACCTCGGGGCTGGATCTTGTTCCGCCGAGGTCACTTGACTATTCGGCTCGGGGTCGGGTTACGTCCCACCGAGTCATGCTCATTGGTCTGGGGAAGGGACATTCCCCCAGAACCAAGTGTCTCTCTTAGCTCGGGGTCCTCGGAATATTCAGGGACATACTCGATGCATAGGATCCGTTAGAAGCATAGCACGGGGAGGGATGATACCCCCGTGGCGATTGCTTACTCCAGTGTTATCGAACATAAGGAGGAATATGCCCTTAATGTGTCGAGCACTCTTTGATCCTCACTTACCCGATGTAATGGATCCGTGGGAAAGCATAGCACGAGGGATGATGATGCCCCCGTGACGATTGCTAGCTCCAGTGATGCCGGACCTAAGAATGAATGTGCCCTTAGTATCCCGGACACTCTTTGATCCATTCATCATTTGGATCCAAGAGAGGCGCAGCACAGGGATGTGTTGTGCCCCTGTAGCGTGTGTCTGCTCCAGCGTGGTAAGGAGGAGCCCTCGTACAATACACAGGCTCCACAGTGACCCGACGTATAGAGGATGTGCCCTTACCATTTAAATGCTCTCTGATCCAAATCCTGGTTCGTCGGGACACTGAATTGAAAGGTTCAGAATTATGTTTTGGAGACCTCGGACAGGACGCTGTTCTAAGTATCCGTGCTATTGTTTACACTTTTTTGGTTTTATTTTCCAAAATTTTGTTTTTTGTTTTTTCACATCGGTCTGAAAAGGGGACGCCCAAGACATATTCGATAGGGCTTCAAAGGTTGATTCCCTTCCCTTCGGAGCAAGTCCCAATGATTGTTCGGCTCGGGCCTGGACTCGTTCCGCCGAGGCCACTTTATTAATCATCTCGGGGCTGGATTCGTTCCGCCGAGACCGCTTGGATATTTAGGCTCGGGGCTGGATTACGTTCCGCCGAGGCCATTCAGTTATTCGGCTCGGGGCTGGATTTCGTTCCGCCGAGGCCACTTGGTTATACAGCTCGGGGTCGGGCCACATCCCACCGAATCTATCTTTTGGACTGGGGACGAAACATTCCCCCATGGCCAAGTGTTCCATACAGCTCGGGGTCGGGTTACGTCCCACCGATTGCATCTCATCATCCGTCTCCTTCACAATTCAGAGTCCATCCTCAACCACTGAATAATTTGGGTCTCGGTTCGTATTATCCCCTCTCGAACAAGCCTTAAATAATCATTTGAAGAAGAACACCCAGAACAAGGAACAGAAGAGAAAAACAGAAAACACATATATATATATATATATATATATATATTCGAATAAAATATGAAGTGTTATTACAAAAAAAAAAAGACAAGTGTACACAGGGCCCCGTCCGGGTTACCCATTTTTAATCAGCCTGTACAGGGGCAAGAAGTTCTTCCTCGGCCGGCTCAGACGACGGATGGATCGGTTCGGTCTCAAGAGGGGGAACAACAGCTTCAGCCTCGGCAACATGGGAGACCCCTACTTCAAGGATAGGAGGTGGAATCTCAGGATAGTCCTCGCCAGGAGCAGGAACCTCAGGTCGGTCTTCTTGGGAAACCTGCGGGACCGGAGCAACAGAAATCGGGTCGGGATCCATCGCTTCCTCGGAAGAAGGGGGAGCCACTTCTGAAACTCCTCCTCAGATATTTCCCCTTTACAGAAACGGATGGCTGCATGGATCGGCCCATATCCAGGTCAGGCAGCACCATTGGTAAAATTTCAGCACAATCACCGACCCCTCCAAGATGAATTGAGTCCCTCTCGGCCTCCCACTCAAGCTCTCTATCCCTGAGATCGGCACGGGCCCGTCCCAGTTCCTCCTCCTTGGCCCACAACTTATACTCCACACTGCCTACTTCCACCTTAAGGAGCCCGATCTCAGCCCGGGCATCCACCAAACTTGCTCTAGCTTCTTCAGCGTTCTTGCGCTCTAGAATAGCAGCAGCCTTAAGAGCTTTGTTTATTTTGACAGCATCAACCGCAGCCAGCTCATGATCCCTATTCCTCTCTTCGGCACTAGCCAACTTGGCCTCTACTTCAGAAAGACGATTCTGAAGCCTCTGGGCTTGGCCGCATTCGGACAAAAGGCTTATAAATAGGTCCTTATTCTTGGCCGCCAAATAATTTGCCTGCCGAGAAAAAAACAAGTTAGAAAAATAAAAACAAAGTCTGAAACACCACGGATATAGAAGAGAAGTAAAAGAAGTGACCTGGGCCAGCTGGGAGCACAACTTTGCAACTACCTCCTCGGGTGAGAGGTCCTCAAACCTCGGAATCTTCTCAGGAGGTACGGCCCCGGCCAGCTCATTGAAAGCCGGTACCAAATGGGAAGTAGCCTCCCTAATATTCTTCCCAAGGTCATCAACTCCAAGAACCACAGCACCCTTCAATTTCTTGGAAGGACCCTCCTGCCGAACTGGAGTTTCTCTGCTCGGAGCCTCCTCCTCCACATTCTCACCTCAATTGAGTATCCACAGCTCCAAACCGACGCTTCCTCCTCCTGGAAGGTCTTAGAGGGCTATCGGACGGGTAACACCCATTGGGGGCACCCGAGGAGATGAAGATAGACCTTGAGAGCTCGGCCGTTCTACCCCCGCGGTCACTTTTCTATCCTCAGAAGATTCAGGTCATTTCCGAGAAGTACCAGCTCCACTTGGGCTAGTTTTCTTCGCGGCACGGTCAACCGATCGAGGTACTTTGGTCTCTTCGACATACCTGCAAAAAGCAAAGACAAAAAGAAAGGTTCAGGACCTAAGCATACAAAAAAAAAAGAGACACATCAAACATGATAAAAAAATGGGAGTTGGCTAGAAGATCAACAAGCATCTACCTATCCGACCCGAGACCTTAGGAGGAACGGTCCGAACAAGTCCCGATTCAAAAAACGCCGCATCGTTTACCAACTCCCTCCAATGAGCTGCATACCGCCGAGCCCAGAATACCTGCTTCCGACCTGGCTGGGGAGACCTTGAGAGCATCCCTCCAACATGCTAGGAGGAATAGAAAAAGGGATAAGAATCCAAACATTAAAAAAAAAAAACTAAGGGCAGAAAAGCTAAAGGTTAATCTCCTAACCTCCCGCTCTAAAGATGTCCGGAACCAATATCTCATCTTCATCCGACCTCAGGGTCCGTCCCCAATCTCCAGTGGCCCAGAACCAAAGATCTTTGAAATTCTTATTGGAGTCAGTGAGTTTTTGGACGACGTTTGACGAACTGTCGTAAGCAGAAAGGTAGTACCAACCGTGGTGAGTCTTTGGGTTGGTCTTCAACCGATATAACATCTTCACTTCTTCAAAAGAAGGTTCGCCAAGCCCCGCCCGATGCCAAGCTACATATAACCCGGCCAAAATTCTCCAACTGTTTAGACTTAGTTGACAGGGGGCGATCTCCATCTCGGCCAGCATCCAGGCAAAGTAGGGTTGAATTGGCAACCGGAGCCCGCATTCGAAGAAAGCTGGAAGAAGGGCCACGGAACCCTCGTCAGGCTGACTGGCGCGATCACATGGAATAGGGACCTCAAGAGCAATGTATATCGGGATGTCATATCATTGCCGAAGCAGTGCTAGATCATCATCGGTTATCTTAGAGGGCCGAACCATGTCTAGAGCCGAGCTGTCAAAGTCACCGGGCTCCGGATCCTTCCGAGGAACCCTCTGATGGTAAGAATCTTGTTCGATCTCAAAAGGGGTGGGGGTAGTATCAAGGTCTTCCACGCTGGGTGCTCCCGAGCCAGAGGAAAGCTCTTCAGCAATAGGGGGCAAGGTTTTAACAGGGTTTTCAGGGAAAGAACTGTCATCAGACATCATAGACGTCCGAAAAATAAAAGGGCAAGGTCAGTCTGCAGCCATATTTTGAAAAACGACCAAGGGATTCGCAAGCTATCCTAAGTTCCCAGAAAAAACTAAATCTATGAAGTCCTAAGTACCCTAAAAGCAAAGTATTCAATAAAATCTCTCCCTAGCAAGTATCAAAACAAAATGAGAAAACAGCAAATGCACAGCAGAACACAGCAAGCAAGAAAAAAAAGGAAGAGAAAGGAAAGTCGTTCGAGAAACTTACTTGATATCTGCTCGGGAAATGACAAAAACACGTTGAGAAGCTTAATCCGACCTTTCATAGCCGAAGGGAAGAAGAATTTTGAAACTGATGAAATTCTACCAAGCAGATGCGAGGGTACTCAAATCGCCTTCCCACTACAACATCAGAATAAACCTGGCCGTCGGATCATAATAGAATCTCGGATGTGGGCCAGGTGTCGACTTCAGAAACAAATCCGAAAGGTTGAATAAACGGAGGGGATCAGATACATACAGGTGCTAACAGCGGACGGTGGGTCTTCTTCACTTTTGGCGGGAAACGGATGGATGTTCGACAAGTGTCAAGCTCACAATAAAACCCTAAAAATGATTTGATGGGCATTTAAACAGACATGATGGTTGCGCGTCTCGAGAAAAGATGCTTGAAAAGAGGCGACGGTTCGACTTCGGATCGACCACCAAATGAAATAATCAACGCACCATCTTTATATAGTTTCCGGCACCAACTTGCATACTCGTTGGAACCGAGAACTATGGGACAGATGTTGATGGTGTTTTCAGGCACTATGGTATTTAAAACAGCACGACAAGGGTAAAAGGGTAACTCCCTTCTTGGGCGAGATCATTAATACTGACCCGACCCATAGAAAACCAGCAGTAAGGGCCCAAGCACTTTGCAATAAGAAGCCGATCACATTATGGTTACAGACCGACCACAACAGGTAGAGACCGAGCTATTTATGATCGGCAGCCGAGCACTTTGGTGTGAATAACCGAGCTATTTATGATCGTCAACCGAGCACTTTGGTGTGAATAACCGAGCATTATCAGATCGACAGCAGCATTCTCAATTCAAAGGACTATCATGACCGACCTCATGAAGACCGAGCAGATAGCGATATATGCTCCGGAAGATGACACTATATTCTTGCGGATAAGAAGACAATCCTACCTTCACAAGAGATACTGATGAAAGACAGTGTCCTAGAAGGATAAAGGAAGTAGAGATAGATTTGATAAAGGTTTCCTTGAGGGAGCAGGAGATTGTTTCAACTAGGAAACCTCATACTAAGAGGAATCTGATTTCTTCACTATTATAAATAGAAGGGTAGAGTATGTGTAAAAGGGATCAGAATCAAAAACTTGTAAAAAGCACAAGAAATACGAGTTTCAGCGATAAAAGTATAGTCTTGTTTGTGCCCGTGGACGTAGGTCGGATAAAATCCACCGAACCACGTTAAATCTTCTTGTTTGATTGGCGCATTATCTACCTTCTGCTAAGTTTGCTTTTGGTTTCCCCCATAACCAAACAAATTCACTATTGAAGGAGGATTGCCTCGGGAGTGATATTCCCGTATTGCCCTGAGACCAAAATCCACCGTCAACAGAATTCTAATTTTTTTTTTGTTTTCGCATATTTTTTTTTCCACGTACTTAACTAACAATTATATGATTTACTTTGCAACCAAACATGTGGTTCAATCAGTGTCATTAAACAGGAAATAACATGCGAACAAACTGATCAAACCAGAAAATTACAATCAAACTATCATAAACCCTAAAACATGAAAACTGTAGAAAATCTGGAAAATGTAATGACAAATCCAGTCGAGATCTCTCTGTCCTTAAGAACTTATTAACCTCCGTCACTGGTGCTTTACGGATTCGTAATGGCCAATGTTCTCCCAGGATTATTTGGATATTTTTTGTCCAATGAGCACTCATTGACAAGTATTTGAACTAGGAAATTGGCGAAACTCTCTCTGAAAACAAATGAAATTGTGACTCTCAAATTCAGATTGCTTGTCCATCTCTTGTGTTTGGATATGATGCCTCTTTTATAAGGCATGGAAGTGTGCCAATAGGGCACCCCTTGGGGTGGGGTGCAACCCTCCAAAGGGTTGTACCCCTCTCATACACCCATTGCATCCAAAAAGACATATACACCATTTTCATGAATATTAGAAGAATTTCCAACAATCCCCCACAATTCTTCAAATATTCATGTAGACACTTGAGAGAGTTATCATGAACTAAAGCTGCATTGAAATAGGTAGCTTTCACCTTGAACCTTTCCTAGTGAATGACAATCGGATTTTTTAGGCAAACCAGTGACCCATAGTCTTGAACTGTTCTGTTGTTGGTGTAAACCAAGACAATCGCCAACACACAACTTTAATTCAACCATTTTCCCGTTCTACGATTGTGTTCATTTTGGCCCTGAACAACGGTCATGGATTCATCAAGTACTTTAGGATAACTCGCATTTAAAAGTTCCCATGGAAACGACCTCACTTCTTACTTGAAATAAGTGATCTATTATCAAAAGGTAATATGTCTTTACCCCCATTAGGACTCATTTCCTAATATAGTGATCATTAAAAGCCTTAGTTAATCATAACCAATGACAGACATCACTCAGCGTCATTATCGGAATGGGAAAAAATACAAAACTCTTCGGTGCTTGTTTTGAATTGCACAAAGTTTCAGTTGTCCCTTTTGAACCTAGATCTTGGGATCTCCAGTCAGCTAGGTTGGGTTTCCACAGTGATAATTCTTAATTTATAGGCTTCAAGCCCATTCCCCTCGATGACTTCTTGTTCGCTTGGGAAGAATCAGCTCCACTGTTCTTTCTCTTCTTGCTACCCTTTACACCCTCAACGATGTTGGCCTTAGACTCCATAGTCTTGTAGCTGGCCTTCTCAGACATCATGTTGTCCTCCTCGATTCTCAACCGAACACTAAGGTCTTCAAGGCTTATCTGCTTCTTTTTGTGTTTCAGATAGCGCCTGAAGTCCTTCCATGATAGAGGCAACTTTTCAATTATGGTGGCAACTTGAAACGTCTCACAGAGTTTCATACCCTCATCCAGTATTTCATGAATGATCAACTGCAGTTCACCCAATTGAGACATCACCGTCCTTGAATCTACCATATTGTAGTCCAGGAACCTACCCACGATAAATTTCTTTTGTCCGGCATCCTCGGTTTTGTATTTCTTCTCGAGAGCTTCTCATAGAATCTTCACAGAAGTCATGCCTTAGTACACATTGTACAGGGTATTGTCAAGACCACCCAAAATGTAGTTCTTGCACAGGAAGTCTCCCAACATCCATGTCTGTTCTCGCTCTTCCTTGGTTTTTTCCGATTCACCCTCCACAGGACCCGGAGGATCTTTGAGAAATTTAACCAACTGGAGAGTTGTTAGGTAGAACAGTATTTTGCTCTGCCACTGTTTGAAATTTGCCCCACCAAACTTCTCCGGATTTCTCCATGAGAGACCGGCACTGTGATGTTTCAGCTAGTCATTTGTAGCTAGAAAATCCAACATGGGTCAATTAGTCTACAAAAGACAAATTGCACAACGATCAACACATGATCTTGTTCAAAGTGATATACTTGGTAACCACTTGTTGTTCTATTGGATGGTGGTTCCAATGAACACAAGTCATTGAATTTCAACTAAAGATTCTTTAGAAAAATGAATAAATGAATATTGCCAGAGGACGAGGGGGGTCTGGAGTGACCACTTAAATCCCTAACCACTTAGGCTCTTATTGCCTTTTTGACAGAATATTCTTTAAACACTTTTTCAGTAGGATCTCTTAGCAATTCAAACCCAGAACTACACTTATTCAATAGCACAAACAATATACGATATGTGTAGATATATGTGTAAGTGTCAATCTTGATTGGATGGAATTTCTCGTGTATGATTACACTTTAAATTCTCACCCAAGTATGCAACACACAATCAATTTCAACTTTATCACTATGTGTATGCTTGTGATAATTGAACAACCTAATAATAACTTAAATCTATACTACCAAGAGTAATGTGTTTCAGTATATGATTTACTAAGTTAATATTAATATAAGTCTTTGCAGTTTATAAAAATTCCAGGACTATTTCATTAGTGTCGCGTTCGTATCTACATTCGAACGAGACTGTCCAGTGTGTGTACGTTCGTGTTGCGTTTGATAACGCGTTCGAACGAAGTGTTTCCAGAGAGTTCACGTTCGTGTAGCGTTTGAGAACACGTTCGAATGAAATGATTCTAGAGAGTTCACGTTCGTATAGCATTCAAAAACACGTTCGAACGGAATGATTCGAGAGAGTTTGCGTCCGAGTTGTGTTTAGGACGCGTTTGAACGAACTAAGTCAAAAGATCTACGTTCGCGTTGCGTTTGAAGATGCGTTTGAAAATTATTAGGCAGAAGGCTTGCGTTCAAGTGTCGTTTGAAGACGCGTTCGAACGTTCTTACGAAATTTCAGATTTAAGCCTTTGCGTTCGTCGGGCGTTCGAACGCCCTACGGGTTTTTCATGCACAGTCTGTATTTTTACAGAAAATTTTCTAACCTAGCATGCGAATTACCATCTAACAACACTAGATTTAATAAGTTCTTAAGTTTGTTGTTCCATTAATGTCATTAAACAGGAAATAACATGCGAACAAACTGATCAAACCAGAAAATTCCAATCAAACTATCACAAACCCTAAAACATGAAAACTGTAGAAAACCTGGAAAATGTAATGACGAATCCAAGTCGAGATCTCTCTGTCCTTAAGAAATTATTAGCCTCCGTCACTGGTGCTTTATCGATTCATAATGGCCAATGTTCTTCCATGATTACTTGGATGCTTCTTGTTCAATGAGCACTCCTTGAAAAGTATTTGAACTAGGAAATTGGTAGAATTCTCTCTCAAAACAAAGGAAATTGTGACTCTCAAATTCGAATTGATTGTCCATCTCTTATGTTTGGATATGATGCCTCTTTTACAAGGCATGGAATGGTGCCAATAGAGCACCCATTGGGGTGGGGTGCAACCCTCCAAAGGGTTGTACCCCTCTCATACACACATTGCATCCAAAAAGACATATACACCATTTTCATGAATATTAGAAGAATTTCCAACAAAACATACAACAAAATGATATATACATAAAAAAAACACAACACAACACAACACAACACCACTAAAAACTAAGTAAAATCATTTGTTTTTTAACTAAATTTTATTTATCTTGTGTTTATACCATTTTTATGCTAATTTTTGTGCGAATATCATTACTCAACATAAAAATTAAGCAATTGAAAAGATCATTTTATCACTAAAACAATAAATTTGTCAACAAAACTAACCAAAATAATAAAATCTAATATTGTTAGTAATTTTCTAATTTTTACAAATTATTCTTAATAAAGACTTAAAGAGCAATTATATACTTATTGTTGATGGAGATTTTTGTGATGAAGTATTTGAACAATATGGTAAGGGTAGAGAGGGAACTCCTCTTTTCGAGAGGACGAGTGTTCAGAAGGTATAAGTCACTCTTTGACCAAGTATAGAGTTCAGGCCCGACTTCCCGAATCTGACCGACCAGAGGACACAGCATGGTGCAGGCTTCAGAGACCGACAACATCAGAGCAGAGACTGACCACTTTAGCCCGGTAACTCTGCTCAGCAGTATCTTTCTTTTTTAGTCGTGAGAATGAGCTCGGACATTTCAGGTCAGGTCGGAAGTAGTTGGCATAGTATGACTCATTGTATGGCCGTCCTCATGACACCCGACGTGTGATCGGGACTATGTGGACTCTTCCCTCTGACATGTACCACTATATGAGAGATCTTTACAGGCTGGCATTATAATGATGAAGTGTGGCAGTGTAGAAAATAGAGTGATGTGACAGTGAGTCAGATGGAAGACTCATTTTCGGCGAGGCAGTTGAGGCAGAGAGCCCGTCAATCAGTCGGAGATTCATATGGCTGACGTCATGAAAACATGAGAACAATGTTGTATTTCTCTTAGTATATAAAGGGAGGGTAGTCTCATTTGTATAGGTTGGTTGGCAATAATCTCAAAAAAAGTATTACTTGTAAAAACACTACAAAAGACAAACAACTCGGTTATATTAGACCACCTCTTGAAAAGAGGTCGGCCGAGCTCGGTTTGGTAATAAAATCAACACTCTACTTTGTTCTCGTGGACGTAGGTTGGATTTATTCCGCCGAACCACGTAAACCCTCTCGTCAATTTTGTGGTTATCTTATATTTTGCTAAATTTGCTTTTGGTTCCTCATAACCAAACAAATTCACGGTTGAAGGATGATTTTCCCGGGAGCGTTATCCCGAAACTACCTCTGGAACAAAAATCACCCGTCAGCAGTTGGCGTCGTCTATGGGGAAAGAAAAAAAAGCAACTTGTGTGGTAAGACTTGTTAGGGTTGGTGATCAAAGTGTCAATCTGGATCGTATTTATGTCCGATTCATAAATACGAACAATTATTTTTTCCATAATATTACTTATTTAATGGTAGCACCTCTTGTCTTTTATATACATATTCGATCTAATTGCGATTAGATATCTAATTATGATTATATTGAAACTAAATTTGATTTAGTGATACGTGTATATTAGACAAAGACCCTAAGATTCACAACGTAGTGCGCAATTACAACGTAGTTTGTAATTGACATTGGGAAGTGTCACTATAAGTTGTATATCCTTATATAAAGTTTCTGGTCAAGATTTACTGACACGGGTCGGTTAGTAAAATCCGCTGAGACCAGTACATGTCGTATATCGTGACTTGGTTTGATGGTTTATCCCAATGAACCATGAGTCTCGGGAGACTCGTATAGACATGTAGGTATTTATTTGATAAACACTGAACGACTCACTGAAGATTTCCTAATAGATGGTACACCAACGTCAATAGGAATCTTCTCGAGTTGAGCGATCATAGTGGTCATTCGACTTGAGATACCACCGTGGATATATGAGTTATCCTCCACACTTTGATGGCAGTCACGTCACCGATCTATTTAGATCAGACCTCTGCATGTTCGTTGGGTGTGGACTGATACTCATGATATCATGTACGTATCAAGATAGAATCTGTCAGTTCTGTGTACAAGGCATATGCATCCTACACGTGTTTGCGATCTAGTAAATCCATGGCCATAGTATAATTTCGGAAATCAGTTTCGAGTGTTATTTAGAGATCATAAATTGAAAGTCGACTATATTATACCGAAAGGATTTGACGTTTTTTTATCTATATCTCGGGTATAATATGGATAGCCTGTGACGGAGGGATTATACGTATGCAATGACCTCGACTTGCATAGTTTAGCAAAATTATCTGTGGTTGTCATAATTAATGAGTGGGTGAATTATAGACACGAAATTGGATCTCGTGACGGATAAACCTAAACTTAGAGAGTCCCACAATATGAAGTGTACTCGTTGAGCACTTGGGCAACGCGTTATGAATAATACAGATTATTCATAAAACTTCATCGGATTAAATGAGTTAATTCGAATCGTTTAATCGGTTAAACGAAAACACATACATATGGGCTTTTTTGGTCAATCGTAATTATTGTGTATTTGTATTTGATACATAATTTGATTAAATACACATTAATTAATTATCAAATGATATTTTGACACATGCCATTAATATATGTATTTGTTATTTAATGTAAATAAAATACATATATAATAATAATTATATTAATTAATTATTTAAATATTTAAATATTAAATATTTGAATAATTAATTGATAAACTTTTTCATAATTGTTATGAAAATTATTTAATTATTATTGGTGACACATGACATGATTTACTTAAACTTTACTTGTGCAAATATGATTTGTTAACATAAGGTTTAATGTAATTTGATTGGATCAAATTTTAAAATTGACAAAAATACCCCCTAAAGTCGGTTTTGGTCTTCTTTTTATTTTGAAAATTTTATTTTCTTCATTTGGAGAACACCATGGCCGAACATAAACCTAAACAAAAGCCCTCAAATTTGGTTTGTTGAGACAAGAAGGAAAAGGAAGAAAATCAAGAAAAAGCTTTAAGAAATGAAGGAATTAAAGGTAATTCTATATATCTTTAATCTTGAAAGCATGTTTCTTATTTCTTGATTATCTAGTAAGATTCTAGGGTTTCCTTTTTCTTAAGAATTTGGGGCTTTTGGTTTTGGGGGATGAATTGGAAGGCTTTGAGCATGTGTGAAGTAGATTTGGATGATATTATTGTAATTATTGTCCAATTTGATCATTTAATGATATGTTGTCATTTTAGAGTGTTATGACTACTCTTGTAATGCCTAGAATTGTTCTTGGGTGGTTCATGTGTGGTGCCTTTGATTGGTATTTTGATTAATTGGATTAATCTTGAAAAATTAGATTAAAAGCATGAAAATTGACATTTTTGCATTATGGATCAAATCTGGAATAACAGTGAATATGGTGATGAAAAATATGTCATTTTAATGTATTGGATGTGTTCTGGGTGAAAAATATGTCATTTTAACGTATTGGATGTGTTTTGGGTGTTGGAACAATTGCCAGAAATTATTTCGGAGTTGAAATAAGTGAAAATGGTGAAAAACGGCATTATCGGGTGACTTTTGAGCCAACCGGGTGACGGCTGCCCAAACAGTAAATTGGTCACTGTTTGGGCAGCCCATGAAGTGCCCTAACACTATTGGGGCTGACCTGGGTAGCCCCCATGTGCTTTGGGTAATCGATTCGATCAAAAACGCGTTTATGCTATTTTGCGGAAAAATATTTTCGTAAAAGTTTCGCGACATTTCTTATTTATTTATGTCGTTATTTGCTATCGAATAAATATGTTTAGGTGAAATATGAATGAATTATTCATATTAGATATTGAATAATTTATTCGGTAATTTAAAAAGTTTTAAAATTATGATTTCGCCCGAAACGCGCTTCCGCCGCGCCATTCGCCCAAAACCCCAACAAGACGATGGCGGGAGACGGGAACCATGGGTCTTCGGAGGGTTCAGCAATAGAGTGGATGGAGAAAATGAAGGAAAGACTGAATGAAAGAGAAAATGGAATGGACGGAAGCTGGTCAGAGTGGAAAGAGGAAGGGAATCGCAAGAAGAATGAAGGTTGACGATAGTGGTAAAGACGGGGGAAGGAACGCCCAAAGAGTAAGAGCAAAAATAGCTCTCCTCATTGAGCTGTAGAATGGAATGTAAAAAGTGTTAGGGATATGCCCTATACCTAACTTGTGGATGGGCTATATGTACATGTATTTGTAATATTTTCATTAATTAATAAAATGGAAATCTTTATTATATGTGTCTTACATAACTTATATGAATCATCAAACACTGTAATAAAGCCTTTGGAGTAATAAGATGATGGCTTCCACGCCTTATGAGAATCATTACTCTTAAATGTTCATAGTCATAGTTTTGTGAATAATCTGGGCGTTCACAAAGCGGAGAGACTAGCATGATGATATGATCTGCGCTTAAGTGGGGTAGCCGATCTCATAGGCTACTAGCGAGATCCATCCGCTTGGTGTATCACATGGATGCATAAGTTGCTCGTGTCCATCGAACTGACCGCCGAAAGTTTTCATATGGAGTGTTTATCCCATATGTCTGTGAGAACTTTCATGTATCGATTGTATGACTAGTCCTTAGACTTGAGGTATTTACAATCTTATGTGTGGATCAAATAACTTTGACATTCTCCTTCCCCGGTTCAGAAGATCCAGTCATAAGGGTATGGTTGGGTCATTTTTTGAAACACGTGAAGTTTATAAATATAAAACAGAGAATTGCCACTCTCTCGGATAATATTTTCTTATAAGAGTAGTATTCCAGTTCGTGGGTTGATATGTGTGATCAGTGCTTGAGACTGTGGCCGTAGCGGAAGAAACATGTGAGATTCTTGGGTTAGCACGATTCATGACACTATCAGTATCATACCTTTGACCATATGGGTAGACAATTTCAGTACCATAGGTCAAAAGGTGGGGATACAGTGAGGCGATGGACCGTATCATATGTAAATCGTATACATAATGGGTATATATCTTTCCTTCTCATTTGGGGGCATTGACATGTTGCTAGATGTCAACCTTGGTCATTGAAATCGAACGACCATCTGATCGGAGGATAATTTATGTTCGATTAAATTATCACGATTCATTTCATGTCCAACATGAGGGGAACCCAAAAGGTCACACACACCAAAGTCGAAATCAATGGTTAACAGTGCACAGTACAAATTTAACAGCATATATGATTGCTGTAGGAATTGTTCATAAATGGTTCAATGTGTTTAATTATTGAACAGATCATTTATGAGGTTCCATCGTGGCTTAGGGATTGGTGAATGACGATAGGGGCACTTTGGGAATTGAAGAAAAAAAATGGAGCAAATGGCGCTTCATTTATTTTATTTTTTTTATTTGTTATTTGTTTTGAATTCCAATTCGGCCCAAACTCTTATTAGGGTTTTATAATCTCATTAAACCACTAAATTAAGATCCAATGGCTAAGATTAAATTAGCATTTATCCCACATCGGATTCTTAATTAATTTTGTAGTCTTTGAGAACCTATATAAACCCAAAGAATTCTTTACAAATTTTTACACCAAAACTTTCAAATATTGGGTTTATATAAGTAGCAAAGATTAAGCCACTGATTTTGAGGATCCTTAAGTCTAATTGACTAGAGGAATCTCAAGTTAAAAGTTTTGAGGTATTTGCCTATGCTAACACCAAGGGCAAAATACCCGTGCACTCAAGGCGTAGTCTTGTCGTTGAGTTTTGGCTTTGGTGTGTGCACCTTTGGAGTCCACACACTTGGGTGGATCTTTGGAACGTAGAAGAGCTTGCTGAGTTCGAGAAAAGCTTGTAGATTGGAGGGAGGACTGGAGGAGTCTTCGGTTCAAGTAAGTTCTTTTTCTTTCTTTTTTTTAATTAGAGTCTTATGATAGTTAGCATGTTTAGGTTTATGTTTTTTGCATGTTTTATGAGTTTTTTTTATGCTTAGAATATATAGTAACATGCCTAGGCTTGTAGAATAATCAAAACAATGGGTCTTGGGCAAAGGGATAGCGACATCATAATTTTTTTAATTTTCCGCTGCGCACTCGCGGCCGCTTCACAATAGTGGTATCAGCGCGCCGTTTTTGTTTTGATTAGTTCTCTCTCATTTGAACTCGAAATTGGGTGTGTAAAAGCTCGTTGGAAAGCTAACACCCTGAATTTACTTTTGGGTACAAGTTTTGCATGATTTGGTTAAGATTTGAATTATGAAATTGCATTTAAATTTCACACATCTGTAAAAAAAAATGTGAATAGTAAATTTATTTGAATAAAATAAAATGCAATATCATAATTAAATATTAATCAAAGTTATTTATGCCTAAAATAATTCCAACATATTAAAACCATCATACTTGATGATTCTATATATGATTAGAATTGGCATGATTATTTTAGGGTGCAAGCATCCAGTGACTTTCTAAGAAATAGAGAGTGTGTTTGCTTATCTCTTAGCTAAGTAATTATTCCATGATGAACTTAGATATTTATTACCTTTAAGGCTAATAAATATAAATCACTTGTTTATAATAAAACATTATAAAAGATACAAGTGGGGTGGGACCATGCGTTAATAAAACTTTCCAAACTAAAATTAATTTATTAACCAAAGGTATTACTAGAGTTAGATAATGATTTGGTGTCTTCCTTCACTCACTACCTTTTTATAGCCAAAAGGAAAAGCTGTGAAGACATCTAGATAATCATTTACCCAAAGCTTACCTTAAAGCATATTAAAGTGTTGAACTAATTTAGATGATCTATGTTTATTCTGTCACCAAGGCAATAAGAGCCTAAGAGTAAGGGTATTTAAGAGAGTTCGCTCCACCCTCCCTCTGGGGAATTTTCAATGGAGGAATCCATTTGACAGTTATTCACTTAACTTGCTAAAATCCTCAATAATAATATTTAAGTTTAAAATTTACCTCTCATTGTAAAGTATAGACCCAAAGGGCTTAAACCGTATTGGCAGGACTAGGCTTTACCAGACTGACCAATACCATTTGTCCCTAATCAACTATTGACAATGTTTTGAATTTTCTGAGTAATAAGACGTAGCGACCCTTAGGCGTGGTCTTATAACTTAGTGGCAAAGATTGGGTGTCCACAAGGACTAGCATAAGCTATGGCATGTTTGATTGCCAACCCAATGATCAAGGAATTGTGATTTATATCATAAATTGGTTGGGAACCTACCTAATTATCGTATTTTATAACGACCGGCCCTAGTCGGAGTTATGAAATGATGATAATGGGATCCTTGCCCACAAAAATCCATCATATTGGGGTTGATGCGATTTGCTTAAATTTTAAAACAATTGAGTGGGAGCAACTTCATAATATTAAAAGCCTATTATTATGAAACATTAATGAAAACATATTCCTAATTTTAACATTCTCTCTTAACATATGGGTTAAAATATTTTCACAAACATTCAAATGGAAAACAGAGTATCACTTTCCATCCTTGATGAGCATAAGCTCAAAGGGGACACTACAATGACTGGTTTAGAAACCTTAAAATTGTCTTACGACAAGAAAATATTTTCTATGTTCTTGAAGACCATTTCCCCTGAACCCACAGAAGATGCTGACCAAAATATATTTGATGCTTGGAAGAAACATGTCGATGATGATGAGCAAGCAATTTGCATAATGCTTGGTTCTATGTCGAACGAACTAAGAAAGCTCACGAAGATATGGATGCTCAAACCATCATCTTTCACTTGAAGGAGTTGTATGCAACTTCCGTTCATACCATGAGATTCAAAGTGTCATGTGCCTTATTTCAAACAAGGTATAGGAAGGATCTGTTAGTGGACATGTGCTTAAGATGATTGGCAACATTGAAAAATTAGCCAACCTCGGGTTCATCATGGATCATGAGATAGGTCATGATCTAATTCTTCAGTCCTTACCAAAAGACTTCTCTAACTTTATTATGCAATTTCATCTGTCTAATAAAGAAGCTACTTTAGCAGAATTGCACAATCTGATAAAGCAAGCAGAGAAGGACTTGAAACCGGAGCTTAAAACCTTTGTCATGCTTACGGGTACGGACCTAAAGCCACAAGGCCCAAAGAAAAATAAGGGCAAGGCCAAGGCTCTAGATCACCTAAAGCCCAATGGTAAGGTGGAGAAGAAAAATGGAAATGAGAAATGTTTCTTTTGTGGAAAGAAGGGTCATTGGAAGAAAGACTGCAGATCCTTGAAAGCCAAGGAAGCTAGGGAAGCCCAAGAGGCCAAGAAGCCCAATGCTTCAGTTATGTTGTATATGATTGAACTATATTCTCAAAACTCTGAACCTTCTACTTGGGTGCTTGACACCGGTTGTGGGACTCACTTGTGTAACAATGTGCAGGGCCTGAGAAACAGTAGGAGACTCCGTCATGGGAAGGTTGACTTACGCATGGGTAATGGAGCAAAACTGGCTGCATTGTGCGTGGGGACTTATTCATTAGTTTTGCCGAATGGTTTAGTTTTAGACTTAGAAGATTGTGTTTATGTACCTTCTCTAGTAAAGAACATCATTTCAATTTCTTTTTTGTAATAAAGGCTTTTCATGCCTAATAAGTTGTAATGAATGTTCTATTTATTTCAATGAAATAAAATATGGAGATGGTATTTTGAATAATGGTATCTATGTCTTACAAACTAACAAAGAATGTTCAACCTCTAATATATACAACGTTAACTCGAATAATCTCAATGAATCACTTCTATGGCACAGTCGCTTAGGTCATATCAATGAAACAAGAACTAAGCTACATAAGGATGGGTATTTCAGACCCTTCAAATATGAACCTTATGGAACTTGTGAGTCTTGTTTACTTGGTAAAATGACCAAATTACCCTTCAAAGGTAAATGACAACGTGCAGCGGAGACATTAGAACTCATACACTCTGATGTATGCGGACCAATGTCAGTCCGCTAGAGGTGGATCCTCTCCTACTTCATTACCTTTATCGATGATCACTCGCGATATGGGTATGTGTACCTTATGCGGTACAAATCTGAAGCCTTTGAGAAATTCAAAGACTTCAAAGCTGAAGTAGAAAACCAGCTTAATAAAAGTATTAAGTCACTAAGGTCTGACCGAGGTGGTGAATACTTAAGCGATGAATTTCAAGATTACTTGAGAGAAAATGGCATTGTTTCCCAGTGGACTCCTCCGGGAACTCCACAGCATAATGGGGTCTCCGAAAGGAGAAATCGGACATTATTAGATATGGTCCGATCAATGATGCCAGACACGGATCTACCTCTTTCATTTTGGGGTCTTGCTTTAGAAACTAAAACACTACTACTAAACCAAGTTCCTTCCAAGACTGTTAGTCAAACACCATATGAGTTATGGTCTGGGAAACGTCCTAGTCTTAGTTATCTAAGAGTTGGGGATGTGACGCATATGTTAAGCTCACACAAACTAACAAATTGGATGATAGGGCAGTTAAATGTAAGTTTGTAGGATATGCCTTGAACTCAAGAGCATATGTTTCTACGTCCCAAATGAACAAAGAACATTTGTCTCACGAAATGCTAAATTTCTAGAGAATGAATTCCTTCTCAAGAAATATAGTGGGAGTAGACTTGACCTCGATGAGGTACGAAAGAACAAACTAACATAGAACTAAACCCCAGGCCCCTCAAAAGGGCAGCGACGGAACAACCACAAGGTTATGAACTTAGAAGGTCTGGTAGGGAAAGATATGAGCCTGAAAGATATGGTTTCCATATTAATGAGGAACATGATCAGGTCATTGATAATGACGATCCCACCAGTTATGACGAAGCAATGCGTGACATTGATTCTTGAGGCCATGAAATCTGAAATAGACTCTATGTATCAGAATCAAGTCTGGGAGTTGGTGGATGCACCTGAAGGGATAAAACCCATAGGTTGCAAGTGGATTTACAAGCGTAAAACTGATGCAGAAGGCAACATCCAAACCTATAAGGCTAGGTTGGTGGCGAAAGGTTATAGACAAATCCAAGGAATTGACTATGATGAAACCTTCTCGCCTGTTGCAATGATAAAGTCCATTCGAATTTTACTGGCACTAGCTGCACACTTTGATTATGAGATTTGGCAGATGGATGTCAAAACAGCTTTCCTTAATGGGAACCTCGTAGAGGAAGTCTATATGACACAACCTGAGGGGTTTGCATCTAAGGATGATCATAATAAAGTATGCAAGCTTAAACGATCCATTTATGGACTCAAGCAAGCCTCCAGAAGTTGGAATATACGATTTGATGAGACAATCAAAGAATTTGACTTCATCAAAAATGTAGACGAGCCTTGTGTTTACAGGAAAAGTAGTGGGAGTGCTGTTGTATTTCTTGTATTATATGTCGATGACATATTAATCATCGGGAATGATATTCCCATGATGCAAGCCACCAAGCAATGGTTATCTCAGAATTTCTCCATGAAAGATTTGGGAGAAGCAGCCTACATCCTCGGCATTAAGATCTACCGTAATAGATCTAAGAGGTTGTTAGGACTTTCTCAATCTACATACATAGATAAAGTTTTGAAAAGATTCAAAATGGAAGATTCCAAAAGAGGTAATTTACCTACTTGTCATGGAATCAAATTATCTAAGAGCAATGTCCACATACTCCTTCAGATAGAGAGCGTATGAGTAGGATCCCTTATGCTTCAGCAATAAGATCGATCATGTACGCCATGCTATGTACAAGACCTGATGTCTCTTATGCTCTTAGCATAACGAGCAGGTATCAGGCAAATCCTGGTGAGCAACACTGGGCAGCTGTCAAAACAATCCTCAAGTATCTGAGAAGAACTAAGGATGTGTTTTTGACATACGGAGATTGTTCTGAGATGAAAGTTATTGGTTACTGTGATGCGAGCTTTCAGACCGATAGGGATGACAGCAGATCAAAACAAGATATTTGTTTACTTTGAATGGCGGTGCTGTCAGTTGGAAAAGCTCAAAGCAGTCAACTACAGCGGACTCCACCACTGAAGCCGAGTATATTGCAGCATCTGAGGCAGCTAAAGAAGCAGTCTGGATAAAGAAGTTCATCACGGAGCTGGAAGTGCTTCTCGCGATAAAGAATGGCGTCACGATGTACTGTGACAACACGGGCGCCATTGCTCAATCAAAGGAACCAAGGTCCCACCAGAAATCCAAGCATGTACTCAGGCGATTTCATCTCATCAGGGAGATTGTTGAGAGAAAATAAATTATTATAGAAAAATACCCACAGAAGATAATCTTGCAGATTCTCTGACTAAAGGGCTGACTCAACAAAAGCATGATAGGCACACTAAAGAGTATGGTGTTCAGATTCATACTAGTTGGTTATAGTGCAAGTGGGAGATTGTTAGGGATATGCCATATACCCAACTTGTGGATGGGCTATATGTACATGTATTTTTAATATTTTTATTAATTAATAAAATGACAATCTTTATTATACGTGTCTTACATAACTTATATGAATCATCAAACACTGTAATAAAGCCCTTGGAGTAATAAGATGATGGCTTCCACGCCTTATGAGAATCATTACTCTTAAACGTTCCTAGTCATAGTTTTGTGAATAATCTGGGCGTTCACAAAGCGGAGAGACTAGCATGATGATATGATCCGCCCTTAAGTGGGGTAGCCGATCTCATAGGCTACTAGCGGAGATCCGTCCGCTTGGTGTATCACATGGATGCATGAGTTGCTCGTGTCC
This sequence comes from Zanthoxylum bungeanum, assembly GCA_019454045.1. Taxonomy (NCBI): domain Eukaryota; kingdom Viridiplantae; phylum Streptophyta; class Magnoliopsida; order Sapindales; family Rutaceae; genus Zanthoxylum; species Zanthoxylum bungeanum. The sequence goes on from SKCR01033199.1 coordinate 85,279, forward strand.
ATCGAACTGACCGCCGAAAGTTTTCATATGGAGTGTTTCTCATGTGTCTGTGAGAACTTTCATGTATCGATTGTATGACTAGTCCTTAGACTTGAGGTCTTTACAATCTTATGTGTGGATCAAATAACTTTGACATTCTCCTTCCCCGTTAAAAGATCCGGTCATAAGGGTATGATTGGGTCATTTGTTGAAACACATGAAGTTTGTAAAGATACAACAGAGAATCGCCACTCTCTCGGATCATATTTTCTTATAAGATTAATATTCTAGTTCACTGGTTGATATGTGTGATCAGTGCTTGAGACTGTGGCCGCAGCGGAAGAATCATGTGAGATTCTTGGGTAAGAACGATTCATGACACTATTAACATCATACCTTTGACCATATGGGTAGACACTTTCCGTATCCTGGGTCAAAAGGTGGGGATACAGTGAGGCGAGGACCGTATCATATGTAAATCGCATACATAATGGGTATATATCTTTCCTTCTCATTTGGGGGCCTTGGCATGTTGCTAGATGTCAACCTTGGTCATTGAAATCGAACGACCATCTGATCGGAGGATAATTTATGTTCGATTAAATTATCACGATTCATTTCATGTCCAACTTGAGGGGAACCCAAAAGGTCACACACAACAAAGTCGAAATCAATGGTTAACAGTGCACAGTACAAATTTAACAGCATATATGATTGCTGTAGGAATTGTTCATAAATGGTTCAATGTGTTTAATTATTGAACAGATCATTTATGAGGTTCCATAGTGGCTTAGGGATTGGTGAATGACGATAGGGGCACTTTGGGAATTGGAAGAAAAAAAGGGAGCAGATGAGCTTAATTTAGTTTATTTATTTATTTGTTATTTGTTTTGAATTCCAATTCGGCCCAAACTCTTATTAGGGTTTTATAATCTCATTAAACCACTAAATTAAGATCCAATGGCTAAGATTAAATTAGCATTTATCCCACATCGGATTCTTAATTAATTTTGTTGTCTTTGGAGCACCTATATAAACCCAAAGAATTCTTTACAAATTTTTACACCAAAACCTTTCAGATCTTGGGTTTATATAAGTGAGCAACTCTAAAGTTTAAAGAGTAAGCCACTGATTTTGAGGATCCTTAAGTCTAATTGACTAGAGGAATCTCAAGTTAAAAGTTTTGAGGTATTTGCCTAGGCTAGCACCAAGGGCAAAATACCTGTGCACTCAAGGCGTAGTCTTGCCGTTGAGTTTTGGCTTTGGTGTGTGCACCTTTGGAGGCCACACACTTGGGTGGCTCTTTGGAACGTAGAAGAGCTTGCTGAGTTCGAGAAAAGCTTGTAGATTGGAGGGATGACTGGAGGAGTCTTCGGTTCAAGTAAGTCTTTTTCTTTCTTTATTTTAATTAGAGTTCTTATGATAGTTAGCATGTTTAGGTTTATGTTCTTTGCATGTTTTATGAGTTTTTTATGCTTAGAATATATAGTAACATGCCTAGGCTTGTAGAATAATCAAAACAAATGGGTCTTGGGTAAAGGGATAGCGGCATCATAATTTTTTTAATTTTCCGCTACGAACTCGCGGCCGCTTCCCAACAAAAGGGTGTCCAACGATCACCCATTAGGACTGAGCGATAGAATGGAATGTAACGCTTGGGGCTATCAGACTCTGCACGCTACCCCTTGCGCACGAAAGGCTCGTCCAAAAGGAGTTGTGGTAGTTGTTCGACCTACCAGATCGGTGGCTTCTCGGCCCCGATGTTCCTCTTCAAGTGGCAGGCGAACCAACTTGCCGGGGGAACTCGATCGGTATCCATGAGTGCCTCCTGTATATTATGCAGTGGTCGTCCCGAATGAGAGGAAATGAGAAAAAACCAATGGGGCGGGCCATTAGGAGTCGGAATAGAAGGTCCCGACCGGGCCCCCCGATTTGCTCAGAAATGATTTTGGAAGGCTCAGTTTGGGGGAATCCTATCAATACGGTCCGGAATTTCAGAATCAAGTTTAGACTAGAAGATGTGATCGGACTACAAGACAAGAACCATAAAACTATTGTAAAAGTCTCTATTGAAATGACCCGCAAAGAGTTGTAAGAAGAACAGTAGGTCTCTCAAATATGAATAAGACTTTCTCTTTTGAATTAAAAATTTGTCTACTTTACTTGTTTATTAATTGAATGCGAAAGCCATTTTCAATATTTATGGGATGTGCTCGAAGCGAAGGGGTGATCGGTAGTTGGGAAGGGCACCAAGCCTGTGGCACGCCAATCCTGGGTGTCATTATCAAACCCTCGGGTGGAAGTGTTCCGACCTGACTCCTTTCACATTTGAGGATCCAAAACGCATTAAGGGATGGAGTACATGTGGGAAAAGCGCAAACCCCTCGAGGCACGCCAATCCCGGGTGTCATTATCAAACCCCGAGGCCGGAGCGTTACAACCCATGACTTGCATTTTTGAGGAATTGTTCGGGATGATGAACACGGGGAGGTTTCTTCCCCCGTGAGTTATCTGTCTAACCGAACTCCTGCAACCTTCGGGATGGCGAACACGGGGATGTTTCTTCCCCCGTGAGTTATCTGCCTAACTGAACTCCTGCAACCTTCGGGATGGCGAACACGGGGAGGTTTCTTCCCCCTTGAGTTATCTGTCTAACCGAATTCCTGCAACCTTCGAGATGGCGAACACGAGGAGGTTTCTTCCCCCGTGAGTTATCTGCCTAACTGCCTTGGATCAGGAGAAGCATAGCATAAGGAGGTTTTTATCCTCATAGCGTTTGCAGACTCCAGACCCGCCCAGCATGGGGAGGTTTTTGCCCCTATGGCTTTGGCCGCTCACCGATCCGTAGCCCGGCTAGCCGAGATGCTGAATTGTAAGGTTCAGAATTGCTGTTTTGGGAGGCACCAGGCAGGACGCTGCCTCGGGGCCCCCGAGTTGTTATCTTTTTGGGTCTGTGTGGAGTATGTGCTAAGTCACCTCCGATGTACTAACCTTGTATTGTTTCCACTTTTTGTTTTTCCTGGTGTCCCGTAAATGGACGCCTGCGCTGGGATCAGCGTAGCCTCGGAGGTTGAAATTTCTTCCATCGCGATTAAGTCTCATATGTTCCACCAGCTCGGGGCTGGATTCATTCCACCGAAGCTATATGTTCCACCAGCTTGGGGCTGGATTCGTTCCGTCGAGACTATATATTCCACCAGCTCGGGGCTGGATTCATTCCGTCGAGGCTATCTGTTCCACCGGCTCGGGGCTAGATTCGTTTCGTCGAGGCTATATGTTCCACCACCTCGGGTTGGATTCGATCCACTGAGGCTATCTGTTCCACCGGCACGGGGCTGGATTCGTTTCGCCGAGACCAATTGTTCCACCGGCTCGGGGCTGAATTCGTTCCGCCTAGGCTATTATTCCATTGGCTCTGGGTTGGATTCGTTCCGCCGAGGCTATCTGTTCCATCGGCTCGGGGCTGGATTCATTCCGCCGAGACCAATTTTTCCACCAGCTCGGGGCTGAATTCGTTCCACTGAGGCTATTTGTTCCACCGGCTCGGGGCTGGATTCGTTCCGCCGAGACCAATTGTTCCACCATCTCGGGGCTGGATTCATTCCACCGAGGCCATTTGTTCCATTACCTCAGGGTTGGGTTACGTCCCACCGAGAGACTTATCATCGACATAGGGTCGGATTATTTCCCCCATGGTCGGATTCCTATTGGTCCGGGGAGGTAACATTCCCTCGGAGCCAAGTGTTCTACTACCTCGGGGTCGGTTACGTCCAACCGAGAGGCTTATCATTGGCATGGGGTCGGATAATTTCCCCTATGGCCAGATTCCTATTGGTCTGGGGAGGAAACATTCCCTCGGAGCCGTCTGTTCCATTACATCGAGGTCGGGTTACGTCCCACTGAGAGGCTTATCATCGGCATGAGGTCGGATCATTTCCCCCATAACCAGATTCGTATTGGTCCGGTGAGGTAACATTCCCTTGGTGCCGTCTGTTCCACTACCTTGGGGTCGGTTACGTCCCACCGAGAGGATTATCATCGATATGGGGTCAGATCATTTCCCTCATTGCCGAATTTCTAATGGTCCAGGGAGGTAACATTCCCTCAGAGCCAAGTGTTCTACTACCTCGGGGTCGGGTTACGTCCCACCGAGAGACTTATCATCGGCATGAGGTCGGATCATTTCCCCATGGCCGGATTCCTATTGGTCCGGGGAGGTAACATTCCCTCGGAGCCAAGTGTTCTGCTACATCGGGGTCGGGTTACGTCCCACCGAAAGGCTCGTCATCGACATGGGGTCGGAGCATCTCCCCCATGGCCGGCTTCCAATTAGTCCGGGAAGATAACATTTCCTCGGAGCCAAGTTTATTGTTAGCTCGAGGTCGGGTTACGTCCCACCGAGTGGATTATCATTGGCTCTGGAACGGAGTATTCCCCTCATGGTCGGATCCAAATTGATCGGGATCGGAACTTTTTCTCACATTCAGATTCAGAAGTGTAAGTTAGCAAGATAAAAGCGGAAGCTATGCTAAGTATGGAAGACATAAAATGAAGCATTCAGAGATAAACATGAGAAAGGAAAGTGTAAATATCATTACAAAATATATGTGTATTGTTTGTTACACATGGCCCCATTAGGGTCACCCTCATTCATCAGCCCACACATGGGCAACCGGTTCTTCTTGATCGGGTCCGGGTGGCAAGATCTCTGGTACAGGCTCGGCAGGAGGAATCTCGACTTCGATTTGGGAGGCAGGATGGGCTTCGACTTCTTCTGTTGCAGGAACTTCGGGGGCGGGGGTAGTAGCCTCAGGCTATAACTCCCCGGGAACTGGGGACATGGGTACGACAGATATGGGTTCGAGATCCTGAATCTGTTCCTGAGGAGGGGTGAGCAGTGCAAGAGCTTTGTCCTCTAAGAGCTCCACTTTGCAGAATTGGATGGCAACGTGGACGGGACCAATGTCCACCCCGTGCATCAGCATTGGAATAATTTTAGCACAGTCACTGACCTCTTCAAGCTTGGAAATCTCCAGCTCGTTTTCCAGTTGGGCCTTTCGGTTTCTCAGGTCCTCGTGAGCCTGATCCCTCTCTTTAATCGCCGTTTTGAGCTCAGATCTTGTTCTTTCCTGGCCAGCTCGGCCTCCCGCTCTGTAATCTGAGATTGGAGCCTCTGCATCTGGCCCCTCTCGGACAGAAGGCTCATCAGCAAGTCCTTGTTCCGATCCATCACATAACTCATCTGCAAGAAAGAAAGAAGAGATTTGAATTCGTCAAGTAAAAACAAAGAACAAAAACATGGAAGAATGTTTACCTCGATGACTCGGGCAGAGAATTTGGAAGTCACTTCATCGGGGGAGATGTCCTCAAATTTTGGGATCCGCTCGGGGGGCATTGTCTCGGTCAGCAAGTTGATCGCAGGCACCAGGTGGAATATCGCATCCCATACCTTCTCGCTGAGGTCATCCACCCCCAGCACTACCCATCATTTCCCAGTCTTGGGAGGAGCCTCAGTAGTTCGTCTCTCCCTCCGAGCAGCAGACTTCCTGGTAAGAGGCTACTATTTTTCTTCCTCCTATTGGAGCTCAACTATTTCTTCTTCGAGCACACGGCGGCGTTTACTCGCAGGCCTGGATAAGGCAGGAGATGGTTGGACCTTTGGGCTCGGTGCCGCCTCTGTGAGAGTAGTTTGAGGAAGTACCGCCGGGCGAGCAATCAATTTGGCTTTTCCCTTAGCTTCCGTAGGAATCGCAGTGGTCAACCGCCGATGAGAACTTCTGAATTCACCATGACCGGTCCTCTTAGTGAAACCTTCAATCCGCCCTAGGTATTTAGCTGGCTTCGTCATTCCTGCAGAATACAAGGCAGAGAGCATGGTCAGTTTCTAAATACTGGTAAATTCATTCATGTTTGAGCTGGGCACAAGGGATTTGTCAAAAGGTTAGATGGTAGCTACCTAATCGACCTAGAGCCTGCGGAGGTGTGTTCTAGATAAGGTCAAATTCTACAAAGGCAGCATCGTTGAAGATTTTCCTCCAAGGGCCAGAAATATTTCACGCCCTTTTAATCCTGGTCCGGACCTCATGGCTGACTTTGGGAGGATCTCTCCAGCAGGCTGAAAAGGTTTGAGGAGTTAGTATTTTTTTATGAATTAAGAGAAGAAACTAAGGGCTCAGGTCCTCACCTCCTACTGAGAAGGCATCTGGGACGTCTATCTCTTCAGAACTTATCGACCGAGATCGACCCCAGTCACCTGTGGCCCAGAACCAGGGGTCATTGAAGTTCTTGTTAGTCTATGGGGGCTCGGTAATGACGGCGGGGACATCGGTGTAAAAGGAAAGGTAGTACCAACCGTGGTGGGATTTCGGGTTGGCCTTCAACTTATATAGTCTTTGCAGCTCCACAAAGGTCGGCTCTTCAAGGCATGTTTGATGCCATATTACATGAAGACCGGCCAATATCCGCCAGCTATTTAGATTCAGTTGGTAGGGGGTAACTTCAATCATACCGAGTATCCTCGTAAAATACGAATGGATGGGCAGCCGCAGATGATGAGCGGAAAATATATCACTATTTACCGCCCCTTTTACTTAATATTTTGTATAGTTTCTCGAGTTTTATGAACATTTTGATGTGTTTTAGTTTATTTTACAGATAAAATAAAATCGGGACTCAATGGAATCATTCAGGACGAAATATGGAACAAATAAGGGTAAAAACTGGACTTGACATATGGATTTTGGAGGTTGAAAACTTGAAATGGCGTTCTAACGAAGTACAATTTCGGAAATTTCAACTTTGCGCAATTTGCGTATGTTGGCCATTACTTTTTACTCCGATATCGGATTGAGGTGATTCGAGTTTCAGATTACAGAATACTCAAAGATCTACAACTGTGAAGTTCATAATAATTTCGAATTCTGACATTTCCATGACCGAAATTGATAAAACATTCGTAAGTATGTTTTGTGTAATTATTTAAGTCATTTTCAAAATAAAAAAAATAATAAATAAATAATAAATAAAAATTGTCAAACTTCCACCAAACATGCTTGCATGTTTGGTGGAGGATTTGGTGTCGTGTTTGTTGCCATGTTTGGTGCCATGTTTGATGCCATGTTTGGTGCCATGTTTGGTGGAGCAATTGGTGGAGAAATTGGTGGAAACCTTTAGATTTGCCTATAAATACCAAGCCATTTCATTTGTAATTCTAATGCTTTCCTTAGGTTTTTGTAAGGAATTTAGGGATTGCATCTTGTTTGTATTTATTTTCAGTATTTTAATTATGTATTTTTATTTTCAAAAATAGTAATAGTTTATTTTCTTTTATTTTCTTTTATGTTTAGTAGTTAAATTTCCGCTGGGGGATGGGTGAAGCTTTTATTATTTTAGTTTAGATCAATCTCCCTTAATTATAATATGGAAATTATAATTTAAACTAAAGGTTATACCGCCTTAATGGCTGATTTTATTTATTTGACATAATGTGACACCTCCTATATGGCCGGTCTTTATGTGACAGATGATTACCGCCTATACGGCTGGTTTATGGACAAATAATGACACCAAATTTATGGTCGGGTGGACTTAATTGAAAATCTGACTTAATCAGGATACCGCCTATATGGTCGGTTGGTAATATCAGTGATAATTTCTATATTATAATAAGAGAGATTTCTAAATTAGAAATAGTAAATGTGGATCTCCTAACCCCCATCATTTTATTTTTATTATAGGGAAGTGATGAAACACAATATTAACAAGCTTAATAATTGATTTAATTATATTATGGGTAATTCTTTAGTTTGTTTATTGAATATTAAGTCTAATGCTTCTTGTTGCCTAATAACCAATAAGATTGATGTGGTAAACTTAAAATGAACTTGGAAAAGAGATTTTAGGTTTCAGCCTTAGATTGAATAGCTCACGATCTTCCTTGAGGATAGATAACCCTTTAATAGATTTCCTTACAGGATAAGAATATACATGTCGGGCGTGGGTAGCTATAATTGGAACTTGAACTTAATGAATTCAGGTAACTTGGTTAACATAGGAATATGATTAATTGGGTTATTTTGGGTGTTTGCAACTAACCGTCGGAAGAGGCTTTTGCATATTTTCGTGTTCCAGGTTAGAAAACTAATTTATTTCACATATATAAGAAAATCAATTCATCATTAGATTAATATTGTGTGGAATCACAACCCTAGATATTTGTGTATTTTGTTTATTTTCCTTAGTATTTTCTTTTGTGTATTTATTTATTTTATTTAGCAAATCCATATTCAAACAACCAATCAAGCATTCATTCTCTTCTCCCCTAATTAGATACTTGTAAATAAATAGATTCAATAATTAGTAACAACAGTATGAATTAAGTCCTCGTGGGATCGATATTTTTATACTACTTGAACGATACGTGCACTGCGTTATACGCGTGTGATTACACCGGTCAAGTTTTTGGCGCCGTTGCTGGGGACTTATTTTTCTTGACTTATTAATTTTGAAGGTATCTATTTTACTTGTATCTAATTTTCTTTATTTTTATCTGTAATTTTTTATTTCTTTATTTTATTTTTCAGGTGGTTGAAAAATGGATCACTATTGGGTGAATGAAAAATTACGAGCTTTACGAGGTGAAGATACACCCCAAATTAGATAGCAGCAGTCCGGTTTTCTGAGGCATGTTGTCTAGCCCAACAATTATCAATGGATGTCAGAACCAATCAATACAATATTTGCTCAAATATTTCAGAATGCAGTGGGTAGATGTGAAATATGTGATGGTAACCACCCGAGCGATCAATGCATATACCACTTTAATTCAGGGTGACAGAACTATCAGAATCATTCATGGTATGATGAACTAGCATATTTCACTTAATCTTATTCTCCATCTTATCCACCATCAACCTACGACCATCAAGAACCAAAATGATATTCACCAGAGGAAAAACAGATGATAAGAGAGATGGTGGACATACTCAAGAAAAGAAACGAAAAGAGGGATGGAATGCTTCAGAGACTGACAGATCAAACGAGACAATTAACAGAAAATCAGAGCTACATACCTCACGAAATATTTTCAGATGAAACTGATGAAGCCTTCGAATACCAAGCATTTCACGATGACACTCTAACAGGGGAAGAGGCTTAGCAGTATCAAGAATTTGAGGTATCAGTTGAGGAGCCCGAACAAGCGGAATCTCAATTTGATTTTTATTATTCATCGGACTCTGACAATGATGAAGAAGCAGAGCTGTTTGTGCCAATAAAAATTGAGGATGAAATTCTGTATCCTCAAAATGAAGATCTTGGAGCTTCCATTGCACAAATGTTTGAAGAAGATCTATATGAACCAGTCATTTCAACCACATATGATGAAGACCTAAAATCTGACATTTCTTTACATCCTCAAGTTGACACTTATGGAGTATGCATTTCACAAATGACAGATGAAGAACTAAATGCGGAAATTCTAAAATACATCTGTGAAGAAAAGTTGGAACAAGATGTAGGACAAATGGAGGAGCAAATGACTGACCATATTGAATATCTCATGCATTCAGGAGAAACATCACTGTTTTGGGGAGTACAAATCAAAGACATCGCCCAGAAGCTTGATATAATGAAACTCTCATTCCAAGTCAAGCACCATACGAGACCTCCTGATTTTCTTTCTTTCTTTTCAGGAACCACTGGAGTGACAAATATTAAAAAGGTGGCACAAGCACTGAATGTGGCAAAATTCTTTTTGCCACTTTACCGTTGGAAGAGACCCTTCAAAAGCAACGCTCATGGGATTGTCTTTAATCGGACATCCAAAACCACACTGAAACCTCATTGACAGATGGATTTCAGTCACGTTTGGCTGAAGATGAAAAATTTAGTGCTAGCAGGGAGGCAACCCATGCAAAATTTCTTTTCAATTTAAAATTTTTTATTTTTGTATTTGGTGTATACATGTTGTAGAGTTTTTAATTTTGTGTGATATTTTCAGAAAAAACACAAACGGAGCATTTACGGCAAATCAAGATAAGAGGAATGGTGTTTAGTAATCACAAAAATGAGAGCTAATTCATTAGTGAAGGCTGAGTAAGAAATGGATTCTTGAGACGCATCCTAATGGATTTATATACCAAACGAGTAGCGTATTGCGTACACAATTCTGTTGCTTTAATAATTGCTTTGATTTGCTTTTCTTTTGTTATTTTCTTTTATTTTCTCCGACAAGATCTATACTTTTTGACTTTCACGATTTATTATAACGTTCATTGTCATTTGATATGTATTAGTGCTATTATTACTCACCCTTTTCAGGATCTATAAATTCAGCCCGTCATTCATCTCTTCTACACATCTAGATAAAAATTCAGATAAGAAAAAAATAAAAACCACTTCCAAGCGATGAATTACTCATATCTGTGTGTTTTTTGGATCTAACTATGGGACCAAACCAGAATTTATGAAGGCCGCAAAGGAATTGGGGAGAGTTATTGTTGAACGAAACATGCACTTAGTATATGGCGGTGGCAATCTTGGATTAATGGGATGTGTTTCAAAATCCGTGCAAGAATGTGGTAGCCATGTTTTAGGAATCATTCCAAAACCATTAGCAGAGACAAACCTAATCGGAGACTCAAACGGAGAGGAATGCATTGTCTCAGGCATGTCCGAACAACTCAATGAAATGGTCAATCACGCTGACATATTCATTGTTTTACCAGGCGGGCTAGGCACGTTGGAAGAAATATTCACAGTTGCATCTTAGGCAAATTTGAACATCCACCAGAAACCCATTGGAGTATTTAATGTGGATGGATTTTTCAATTTCCTTTTTTTATTTCTTGCAGATGCTAACAAACTTGGGCTTATCTCCAAACCGGTAAAAGACATATTCCTAACTGTGAGAAAAGCCGATGAATTAATCGACCAACTCTTAGCTTATGAACGAAAAATCGACCTCATTGTTTCCAAGTTGAACTGGTCTGATAGCGATCGTGGAAAGAAGCGTAGATTGGATTTAGATCTTAATCGCTAATTTTTTATAGGAGCAATTGTCAAATCCGCGCTTACCAGGTGATATCTTCTAAACCATTCTTCTTCTTTTTTCAGACATTGGGGACAGTGTCTCATTTAGGTTTGGGGGAGAGGAATAATTGACTAGTATCTTGTTTTTATTATATTATTTGTTTAGTCAAAATTTTCAAAAAAATTCAAAAAAAATTAAAAAACTTTTTATGAAAATTAAAAAAAATGTTTTGTTTTTGTGTTTTTAATTTGATCAATTAGGTGAAATTGGTGTGAGATGGCTGTGTAAGGAATTTTCACTCTTGAGACGTATCTCAACCTATTTCGTAACAAGTTAATTTTTGTTTATTTCCTTTTGAATTATTTAATTTATGAATTCTGCATAAAACTAACTAAAATGGATCTTCATATGCTCAGTTGACATGTATTATCAACATGCATGGTAACATACAGCCATGAGATGTATTTGAAAAGTTTGTAATATTCAGTGCTCTAGTTTAATTGGAGGAAGCATATAAAAAGTAATGAAAAAGAAAAGAAAAGAAAAAAGTGTAAAAAAAACGTCTAAGATCCGAGAAATTAAGTCCGTAGGGGTATTTTAACACCTAGTGCCATAAATTCAATTGGCTTGGGAGTCACTGATCCAAAGCTCGCTACATGGATCAAAGATGTTATAAAAATAAAAAGAAACATTTGAAATCCGAGTAATTAAGTTTGTAGGGGTGTCTTAACACCTAGTGCCCTAAAACCAACTGGTTTGGGAGTCACTGGCCTAAAGCTCGTTACATGGATTGAAGGTGTTGCTTTCTTTATTTTATGCAAAAAAAAAAAAAAAAAAAAAATTCTTTGCTAAAAATGTGTGAATTCTGATATTGTGGGCACAATGATTTGATTAATACCTTGTTGGTCGTGTATATGAAGAATGATAAAAATAATTGGAGAATTTACTTATTTGGTAATTTAGAAAAAAGAAAACAATTACTAACATGGATAAGAAGTTTCACTTGTTTAGTCACTAACTTGTTTATTCTTTTTTCTCTTGTCTTTTTTCTTTTGTGTGCATTAATTTTAGATTGACGTTTGTGGGTATCGTCACTGTAAGCCCTCACGAGACTACAACTCGTCCACTAGGGACACCTAGGGGTTTAAAGGCTTGTTGCATACGCTAAATGCAACCGTGATCCATATGAAAGTGCCTTAATTTAATTTAGTCTCAGTTGTTTATTTTATTTTATTTTGTTGTTTTACTCGAGGACTAGCAAAATGTTAGGTTTGGGGGTGTGATGAGCGGAAAATATATCACTATTTACCGCCCATTTTACTTAATATTTTGTATAGTTTCTCGAGTTTTATGAACGTTTTGATGTGTTTTAGTTTATTTTACAGATAAAATAAAATCGGGACTCAATGGAATCATTCAGGAAGAAATATGGAACAAAAAAAGGCAAAAAGTGGACTTGACATATGGATTTTGGAGGTTGAAAACTTGAAATGGCGTTCTAACGAAGTATAATTTCGAAAATTTCAACTTTGCGCAATTTTCGTATTTTGGCCATAACTTTTTGGCCATAATAATAAAATAAAAAATAAAAATTGTCAAACTTCCACCTTTCATGTTGAGGATTTGGTGTCATGTTTGGTGCCATGTTTGGTGGAGAAATTGGTGGAAGCATTTAGATTTGCCTATAAATACCAAGCCATTTCATTTATAATTATGATGCTTTCCTTAGGTTTTTGTAAGAAATTTAAGGATTGCATCTTGTTTGTATTTATTTTCAATATTTTAATTATGTATTTTTATTTTCAGAAATAGTAATAGTTTATTTTCTTTTCTTTTCTTTTATGTTTAGTAGTTAAATTTCCGCTGGGGGAATGGTGAAGCTTTTATTATTTTAATTTAGATCAATCTCCCTTAATTATAATATGGAAATTATAATTTAAACTAAAGGTTATACTGCCTTAATGGTTGGTTTTATTTATTTGACATAATGTGACACCGCTTATATGGCCAGTCTTTATGTGACAGATGATTACCGCCTATATGGCTGGTTTATGGACAAATAATGACACCGCCTTTATGGTCGGGTGGACTTCATTGAAAATCTGACTTAATCAAGATACCGCTTATATGGTCGGTTGGTAATATCATTGATAATTTCCATATTATAATAAGGGATATTTCTAAATTAGAAATAATAAAGGTGGATCATCTAACCCCAGTATTTTATTTTTATTCTAGGGAAGTGATGAAACACAATATTAACAAACTTAATAATTGATTTAATTATATTATGAGTAATTCTTTAGTTTGTTTATTGAAACTTAAGCCTAATGCTTCTTGTTGCCTGATCACCAATAAGAATGATATGGTAAACTTAAAATGAACTTGTAAAATAGATTTTAGGTTTCAGCCTTAGATTCAATGGCTCACGATCTTCCTTGATGATAGATAACCCTTTAATAGATTTCCTTACAGGATATGAATATACTTTTCGGGCGTGGGTAGCCATAATTGGAACTTGAACTTAATGAATTCAGGTAACTTGGTTAACATAGGAATATGACTAATTGGGTTACTTTGGGTGTTTGCAACTGACCGTCGGAAGAGGCTTTTGCATATCTTCGTGTTCCAGGTTAGCAAACTAATTTATTTCACATGTATAAGAAAATCAATTCATCATTAGAATAATATTGTGTGGAATCACAACCCTAGATATTTGTGTATTTTGTTTATTTTCCTTAGTATTTTCTTTTGTGTATTTATTTATTTTATTTAGCAAATCCATATTCAAACAACCAATCAAGCATTCATTCTCTTCTCCCTTAATTAGATACTTGTAAATAAATAGACTCAATAATTAGTAACAACGGTAGGTATTAAGTCCTCGTGGGATCGATATTTTTATACTACTTGAACGATACGTGCGCTTGCGTTATACATGTGTGATTACGTCGTTCTGCAGATCGCACTCGAAGAATGAAGGAAAAAGAGCCACAGAGCCAGACTCGGGCCGACTAAATCCGCGTGTTCGGCAAGGCCCGAGACCTCAAGTGCTATGTCTATGGGAATCTCATACTGGTGGTGGAGAATGCTCAGAGCGTCTTCCATGATGGTTGAAGGACGGTCTATGTCCAATGAGTGTTGGGTTGGTGCTCAGAGCGCCAATTCCCTTTTGTATTTCCTTGAAAATACTTATGTAAAACATTTTATTATGAATAAAATAAGCAGTTTCTGTAATATAATATATCTTTTAATATGATAAAGACGTAATAGACCTTAGGATGACTAGTCATGATGCTGTTGCAAAAGCGTCGTAATTGACATTGAGTTGTATTATGACGTTGTCATTCTCAGACAGTTCCTGGTCAAGATTTACACTACTTAGTCAGTAAAGTAAACCCTTAGAGACCAGTACATGTCGTATACTGGAATATATGATTCCAATGGTTTCTCAATGAACCATAGGTCTTAGAGACTAGTATAGACGTGTAGGTGTTTATAGCGGATAAACACTGAACGACTCACCGAAGATTCTTAATGGATGGTACACCAACGTCAATAAGAATCTTATCGGGTTGAGTAGCATTTGTGATTCTTAGACTTGAGATATCATTGTGGGCACATGAGACATCTTCCACACTTAGATGGCAGTCACGTCACCGATCTATTAAGATCAGACCTCCACATGTTCGTTGGGTGTGGATAGATCATCAGGGTGTCCTGTGTGTTTCAAGATAGGATCTGTTAGTTCTGTGTACAGAGCATAAGTAGTCCATATATGATTAGCAATCAGATAAAATCATGGGCCCGTGGTACATTTTAGAAGTCAGTTCTAAATGTTCTTTTAGAGATTGCTAATAGAGACGTCGACGGGATAGTCCATATAGAGATTTGATGCTCTGGGATATATCCGGATACCTATGACAGAGGAATTATACATTTTCCATGACCTCGGCCTGTATGATTTAGCGAGATTATCTGTGGTCTTCATAATTTACGAGTGAGTAAATTATGAACACGAAATTAGATTTCATGACAGATATGCCAAAATCTAGAGAGTCTCACTAATGAAATATACTCGTAAAGCACTAGGGCAACATTTATAAATAATACTGATTATTTATAAGTCATTTAAAGGTTAAACGCAAAATACATGTAAAGGGACCTAATAGTCATTTCCTAATTTTTTTGTATTTCCATTTAATGTTAGATTTTATCAAATACACATTAATTAATTGTCAAATTGAGATATTTGACTAATATCATAAATATATATATGTACTTGATATTTAATGTAAATATAATACATATATTTAATATATTTAGATTTAAATAATTATTTAATTATTTAATTGTTTAATTGTTAAATAATTAAATCAATTAAAAATATAAATATCATAAGTTATGATATTTATTTTAATGACTTAATTGCCATTGTTGACTTGCTTTATTTCATTAAATTGTTGATGATTACAAATGCAAGCTGACAAGTTGTAAATTAAATGAAACAAAAATAATAGCTAGATATTTTTTCTTATGCAAAATTCGGCCAAGGCCAATTGTGAGAGGTATAAGTTGTTTTGTTTCATTTTAGATTTGATAAGTTCATATACACAAAAATAGAACACAAAAGTGGTTGAGAGAAAAAGTTTGGAGAAAAGAAGAAAATCTTGGAAATCTTAAGCATTTGTAAGTTTTCTTTCAATTCCTCCAACATGAAAAATATTTCTAACATACTTAGCTTCAATTTGTGATGCTTTGATGTTATCTCTACTCTTATAGTTTGTGTTTATATGGTTGTGAACTTGAATGAAAGATTGATGCATGTAAGTGAGCTTAAACTTGTTTTAAAGCTTACTTTTGATTCTTTAAAAATCAAAGTTGTCATTCTAGAGTTAGTAAGCCACTCCTTGGTGACCTAGAATTGTTCTAGAGTTATTTAAAAGTGGTGAGGCTTTTTTGGTGAAGTATTGAATGGATTAAAGTGTTGGATTTTAAAGATTTGGTGAAATTGGACAATTTGGTGAAATTCAAAAATTAGGGTTCATAACCCACTCCAAATTTGGGGCTTTTCAAATATGTGATGTATTATGGTATGAATATGATGCATGTAAAATTTTAGGTTGATTGGATTTGATCTTGGCTTGTTTTGAACAAAATGGACCAAATTGCAATTAATTGGAAAAATGGGGTATCACGGCAATTAGCTCAAAAATTGAGGATTTCTGTGAAATCTGATTTTGATGCATTAGATGTGTTGAAAAATATTTTAGAAATGATTTAGAATCATCCAAAATTATATTTGATAATTTTTGGACTAAAATGATCAATTTACAAAGTTATGAGGCAATTCGGTAATTACCAAGAAATATGATTTCTTGTGTAATTTTTCAGAATTTAATAATTGGATAATTAAATAAATAAGTTTATTTGATTGATCGAATAAAAATTTTGAAATCGGAAATTTTGATTTTCCCCTATTCCGCTGCGTTACCGGATTTCCGCTATAACACCCATACAAAATGGTATCAGAGCGAGTCTGATTCTGGCCACCCTAATATGATTATGCCTTTTAAATTCAATATTTAGTTTATTCTTTACTTGTTACATGCATGTATTTGTTTAATTTGATTAAATAAATTAAAACGAATCTTTTGCGGAAAATCCCTAATTAATAAGGTTTAATGTTAATTATGTATATGATGCATATTACATGGTCCGTCTTGTCAATACGGTTTATGAATATTTTTCCGTGACTACATCCGAGACTGTGCCTCTGCCTTGAGGGTGTAGTCGATAGAAATTTATTTATACCGGATGTATATCAGATACTGGATAAATTCAAGCGAAAGCGGAATCCTGAACGTGCCCAGGCTGTCAGGGTTACGCAAGTAGCTTGAGTTTATCATTGACGAGTTTAACCTTGGAACGTCTCCTTGTGAACGTGCCCAAGCTGTCACAACGAGAAAAGACCAGGATCGTGAACCCAGGAGTCATTATTTAGTGATTGACAAATAAGTTGTCTATCTGATGAATATACATAGGCGAGACCGTGCCTCTGCTGTGAGCTGAAATATATTCACGGGATCCACTTTTCACTATTTATATTTAATTTAATTATTAAATCTTTGTATTCCGTTTAGGGATTACAGTATTGCATGATTTAGTGGGATGAGCATTTTTAGATTAAAAATCCATGATCTAGTTAATGATTTGATATTATATGAAACTGTTTTATTTAATCTGCTAACCGTTTTTTGTAATCTATATGATAGATTTGCGATTGCGGCACCATCTACTAATCAATTTGCTCGTATGCTGGATGCGAACAAACTCAAAGGCGCTGAGAACTTTGCCGATTGGGACTTGGATTTGAGGATCGTCCTCGATTCCGAGAAGTTGGGATATGTTATTGAGGGTCCACTGCCCCTTGCTGTGGCAGAGGACGCTACACTAGAGGAACTCCAAGTTTTCCAAGCTTGGAAGAATGATGATTTAAAAGTTAAATCATACATCCTAAGTTTGCTTTCTCCGGGACTCAAGAAACAATATTATGGCATGTCAGATGTGTATAGTATGATGTCACGATTAAGAGAATCGTTTGAGAACCAAGATCAAGTTGTTGTTCATAAGGTCGCAATGGAACTGTTCCATGCGCGATTGGACGAGGGGAAAGCTGTGAGCTCGCATGTTCTTCATATGATCGATTTGATCGATCAACTGGGGCAACATAATCTCCATCTGAATGAAATTCTTGGTAGGAGTGTCATTCTTGGTTCACTCCCAGCTTCATATCGCCAATTCGTGATGTACTTCAACATGAATGGGATTATCTGTACCTACCATGAATTGCATATGATGTTGCTCACGGCGGAAGAGGACCTGAGGAAGGGAGTACCGACTCACCCTCCGAGACCTACTTCAATTTCTGCTTCTTCCCAGACTTCATCAAAGAGAAAGTGAAGAAGATGAAGGGTTCCAGTCCTCAACCACAGACAAAGATAGCAAAGCCCAAGAGGGCTTCTGACGACAAGTGCCATCACTGCAGCAAATTCGGGCACTGAAAAAGGAACTGTCCTGACTACATTGCCCAGTTGAGGAGGGAGAGAGAATCTACATCAGGTACATTTATTTTTCCAGTTATTGATATATCTTTGGCTTGTGAAGCCGTTACATCCAGCTGGATTTTAGATTTTGCTTGTCCTGTTCACATTTGCAATTCGTTACAGGTGCTGAAGGAAAGTAGGAAACTGAAGCCTGGAGAGATGCAGTTGCGATTCGGGAGTGGAGACTCTTTGGATGCAGTTGCAGTGGGAGTATGCGAGATCTCTTTGCCGAATGGGACACTTTTGTTATATGACTGTTATTTTTTACTTGGATGTGTAGCTAATATTATATCTCTTTTTATATTGGATACATAAGGTTATCGTATTAATATTAAGAATTGTTCTTTGTATTTATATGATAAATGTAATATTCAGATCTTTTGTTGTCCAAACCAACATGGTCATTATAAACTGCAAACTTCTAAAGATATTTTAAATACTGAAGTTAATAAACGTAGTTAACCTGTTGTTAATAATACTGAACTATGACATATGCGGCTAGGTCATATAGGCGTTAAACGCCTTACCCAATTGGTTAGGAATGGTTTGATACTAGATCTCACCATTGAATCTTATCCAACTTGTGAATCGTGTATTCAGGGTAAGATGACCAAAGCCCCATTTTCAGGTGTTGGACACTGTGCCACTAACTTACTGGAACTCGTACATTCTGATGTATGTGGTCCATTAAGTCAGACCGCTCACAGTGGTTATTCGTAATTCGTTACTTTTACCGATGATCTGTCATGGTACGGTTATGTCTATTTGATGCGACATAAATCGAAAACCTTTGAAAAGTTCAAAGAGTTCTGAAATGAAGTAGAAAAACAAATTGGTCAATATATTAAATGTCTTCGATCTGATCGAGGCGGAGAATATATGAGTGGTGAGTTCATTGATTATATGAAGGAGAATGTGATTATCGCTCAATATACTCATCTAGGTACTCCACAACACAATGAAATGTCTGAGAGGAGAAATCAGACTTTATTGGATATGGTCTGATCGATGTTGAGTTTCACAGATTTACCATATTACTTATGGGCCTACTCTCTTTTAACAGCTGCATATCTTTTGAATAAGATTCCTTTAAAAGCTGTTCCTACGACTCCGTATGAGATATGCACCGGTAGGAGACCAAATCTTAGTTATATTAAGGTTTGGGGTTGTCTTGCCTATGTCAGGGTGACTCAGCAAGATAAGCTTTCGCCTCGAGGGTAAAAGTTTAGGATTGTTGGATATCCTTCGGAAACGAGGGGATATCGGTTCTATGATACCGAGCATCGAAATGTGTTTGTAGCTCGCTTCGCAAGATTTCTTGAAGTAGAATTCTTGTCAGAAGGTGGTAATCATAGACAGGTAGAACTTGATGAAGTCCAACCAGAAAACAACGAACCAACGGAGGAAACTGAAGTTCAAGTAGATGAATGACCTTCAACACACACACTCTGTAGGTCATAAAAGGGTATCAAGACCTCCTGAATGCTTGTATTTGATACAAGAAAAGAGTCTTGATGTTCTCTTAGTAGAAGAGACTGATCATTTTACCTATAGAGAATCGATGTTGGACATCGACTCCATGAAATGGCAAAGTGCCATGAAATCCGAGTTGGACTCAATGTATGAGAATCAAGTTTGGGACTTGGTTCCGCTTCCCAGAGGAATTGTTCCTATCGGTTGTAAATGGGTTTACAAAAGGAAGCACGGGCCTGACGGTAAGGTTGAAACTTACAAGGCCCGACTGGTAGCAAAAGGTTACACGCAGCGACCTGGCGTCGACTACGATGAAACATTTTCACTAGTAGCAATGCTTAAGTCTATTTGGATTTTGCTTTATATAGCTGCGTATCATGACTACGAGATTTGGCAAATGGATGTCAAAACGGATTTTCTAAATGGATTTCTTGATGAAGAAATCTATATGGAACAGCCGGAAGGTTTTGCGTCCAGCAAAAATTCGGGTATGGTATGTATGCTTAAGAAGTCCATTTATGGACTTAAACAAGCTTCACGAAGTTGGAATCTTCGATTTGACGAGATCATTAGATCGTCTGGTTTTCTCAAGAATTCGGAATAATCATGTTGTATCAGAAGGCCAGTATGAGCATGGTAGTATTTTTAGTCATCTATGTTGACGACATCCTAATAATTGGGAATGATATAGGAATGTTACAAAGCGTCAAAGCAT
Organism: Zanthoxylum bungeanum; assembly: GCA_019454045.1. Lineage (NCBI taxonomy): Eukaryota > Viridiplantae > Streptophyta > Magnoliopsida > Sapindales > Rutaceae > Zanthoxylum > Zanthoxylum bungeanum. The sequence goes on from SKCR01033199.1 coordinate 105,584, forward strand.
ATCTCTGTAAGAATTTCTCCATGAAGGACCTCAGAGAAGTTTCATATATTTTAGGGATAAAACTCTATAGAGTTAGACAAATAAAGCTGATTGGGTTATCTCAATCAACGTACATAGATAAGATCTTGGAACGGTATAATTTTGGTAACTGTAAGACAACAAACATACCGTTCAGACATGAGATTCATCTTTCAAAGAAGATGAGTCCACAAACAGAAGATTAGAAGGTTAGAATGTCTAACCAACCTTATGCTTCGTGTTTGGGTAGCATAATGTATGCCATGTTATGTAGTAGGCCTGATATCAGTTTCGCTGTTAGCGTAACTAGTAGATATCAGTCCAATCCAGGAAATGACCATTGGATGGCCATTAAACATATCTTGAAGTATCTTAAAAGTACTAAGGATAAGTTGATAATTTATGGAGGAAGTGAACTGCAAGTTAACGGGTATATGGATTTCGACTTCCAATCGGATCCCGATGATAGAAAGTCTACATCCGGATTCATCTTTACCCTTAACGGAGGTGCATTTTGCTGGAAGAGTTCCAAACATGGGTCTACGCAGATTCCACCATTGAGGCAGAATACATTACAGCTTCTGAAGCTGCAAAAGAAGCTGTTTGGATTAGGAACTTTATCACAGAATTGGGAGTTGTCCCAAGTATCGAGAATGCGATTCCGTTATACTGTGATAATACTGGAGCCATTGCGCAAGCAAAGGAACCGAGGGCGCATCAGAAGTCGAAACATGTGGAATGTAAGTACCACATCATTCGAGAGATTGTGTCGCGATGTGATATTATCGTGTGCAAGGTACCGAGGGAAGATAATATAGAAGACCTACTGATGAAGGCCATACCTCCAAAGTTGTTTGATAAACACGTAGAGTCTATGGGTATTAGATACAATCGATATTGGCACTAGAGCAAGTGGGAGTTTTTGTTGGGGTTGGTGCTCAGAGCGCCAATTCCCGTTTGTATTTCCTTGAAAATACCTATGTAAAACATTTTATTATGAATAAAATAAGCAGTTTCTGTAATATAATATATCTTTTAATATAGTAAAGACGTAATGGACCTTAGGATGACTAGTCATGATGCTGTTGCAAAAGCGTCGCAACTGACATTGAGTTGTATCATGACGTTGTCATTCTCATACAGTTCCTGGTCAAGATTTACACTACTTGGTCAGTAAATTAAACTCGTAGATACCAGTACATGTCATATATTGGAATATATGATTCCAATGGTTTCTTAATGAACCATAAGTCTTGGAGACTAGTATAGACGTGTAGGTGTTTATAGCGGATAAACATTGAACGAATCACCGAAGATTCTTAATGGATGGTACACCAACGTCAATAAGAATCTTCTCGGGTTGAGTAGCATTTGTGATTCTTAGACTTGAGATATCAATGTGGGCACATGAGACATCTTCCACACTTAGATGGCAGTCACGTCACCAATCTATTAAGATCAGACCTCCGCTTGTTCGTTGGGTGTGGATAGATCCTCAGGTGTCTTGTGTCTGTCAAGATAGGATCCGTCAGTTCTGTGTACAGAGCATAGGTAGTCCATATATGATTAGCAATCAGATAAAATCATGGGCCCATGGTACATTTTAGAAGTCAGTTCTAAATGTTCTTTTAGAGATTGCTAATAGAGACGTCGACGAGATAGTCCCTATAGAGATTTGACGTTTACATCTATATCTCTGGGATATATCCGGATACCTACGACGGAGGAATTATACATTTTCCATGACCTCAACTTGTATGATTTAGCGAGATTATATGTGGTCGTCATAATTTACAAGTGGGTAAATTATGAACACGAAATTGGATTAGGAGTGGGTAAATTATAAAGATTTGATGTTTACATCTATATCTCTGGGATATATCCGGATACCTATGACAGAGGAATTGTACATTTTCCATGACCTCAACCTGTATGATTTAGCGAGATTATATGTGGTCGTCATAATTTACAAGTGGGTAAATTATGAACACGAAATTGGATTTCGTGACGGATATGTCTAAATATAGAGAGTCTCACTAATGAAATATACTCGTAGAGCACTAGGGCAATATTTATAAATAATACTGATTATTTATAAGTCGTTTAAATGTTAAATGCAAAATACATGTGAATGGACCTAATAGTCATTTCCTAATTTTTGTGTATTTGCATTTTTTGTTAGATTTTATCAAATACACATTAATTAATTGTCAAATTGAGATATTTGACTAATATCATAAATATATATATGTATTTGATATTTAATATAAATATAATACATATATTTAATATATTTGTATTTAAATAATTATTTAATTATTTAATTGTTAAATAATTAAATCAATTAAAAATATAAATATCCTAAGTTATGATATTTATTTTAATGACTTAGTTGCAATTGTTGACTTGCTTTATTTCATTAAATTGTTGATGATTACAAATGCAAGTTGACAAGTTGTAAATTAAATGAAACAAAAATAATATCAAGATATTTTTTCTTATGCAAAATTCGGCCAAGGCCAATTGTGAGAGGTATAAGTTGTTTTGTTTCATTTTAGGGTTTGATAAGTTCATATACACAAAAATAGAACACAAAAGTGGTTGAGAGAAAAGGTTTGGAGAAAAGAATAAAATCTTGGAAATCTTAAGCATTTGTAAGTTTTCTTTCAATTCCTCCAACATGAAAAATATTTCTAACATACTTAGCTTCAATTTGTGATGCTTTGATGTTATCTCTATTCTTATAGTTTGTGTTTATATGGTTGTGAACTTGAATGAAAGATTGATGCATGTAAGTGAGCTTAAACTTGTTTTAAAGCTTACTTTTGATTCTTTAAAAATCAAAGTTGTCATTCTAGAGTTAGTAAGCCACTCCTTGGTGACCTAGAATTGTTCTAGAGTTATTTAAAAGTGGTGAGGCTTTTTTGGTGAAGTATTGAATGGATTAAAGTGTTGGATTTTAAAGATTTGGTGAAATTGGACAATTTGGTGAAATTGAAAAATTAAGGTTCATAACCCACTCCAAATTTGGGGCTTTTCATATATGTGATGTATTATGGTATGAATATGATGCATGTAAAATTTTAGGTTGATTGGATTTGATCTTGGCTTGTTTTGAATAAAATGGACCAAATTGTAATTAATTGGAAAAATGGGGTGCTCACGGCAATTAGCTCAAAAATTGAGGATTTCTGTGAAATCATATTTTGATGCATTAGATGTGTTGAAAAACATTTTAGAAATGATTTAGAATCATCCAAAATTATATTTGATAATTTTTGGACTAAAATGATCAATTTACAAAGTTATGGGGTAATTCAGTAATTACCAAGAAATATGATTTCTTGTGTAATTTTTCAGAATTTAATAATTGGATAAATAAATAAATAAGTTTATTTGATTGATCCAAGAAAAATTTTGAAATCGGAAAATTTTGATTTTCCCCTATTCCGCTGCGTTACCGGATTTCTGCTATAACACCCATACAAGGAGGACCGGTCTAATTCTCCCGGTTCAGGATCTTTCTGGGGAATTCGATGGTGGTAAGTATCATTTTCCTCTTGGGAAGGGGTTGGAGTAGTATTTAATTCTTCCAAGCCGGCCGAGCTTGAGGAAGCCTCTTCAGTACGAGGAGGTTGGGGGTTTATGGGCCGAGCTGAGGACGATTCGACGTCAAACATTCCTAGCAATGGCAGAGTCCGAGAAGGGTAGTTAGAAATCAGTTTGGGGGAACCACAGACTCAAAGGCTATTCTAACTTCCGGGGACCTAGGCCTAAAATCTCTAAACTTCCTAGCAATAGCCACAAACAGTTAGTCTCTTCCTCAAACATCAAACCAAACACACGACAAACAGCAAATACAGAAGACCTGAAACTCAAACACCCTAACCCACAACCCATCATTCAACCAAGAAGCACATGCATCCTACATCACCCAACCAACCCGAAACACACATTTGCAGCACAGAACAAGGGGTTGAACATGATAGAAAAAATGAAGAGCAAACGAGGATGAATACATGAACTTTCACAGGCAGCAAGTGATCACAAAGAGCTTCAGTAATTGAAAAGAAGGAAGTCGAGCAGAAAGCTTACTTGATTCAAGAGGATGTATCGTCGGTTGGTTTGGTCGGTCTTGGAGTTTGCTGATCTCAAGCAAATGAGGATTGAGTCTCTTGCGCTTCGGAAGTGATGGTTTTTGTAAAAGAAAGAAAGGAGTGTTGCTTCCCGTTTCTATAGACAGCTCAGGGAATTTCTGGCCGTTGGATCAGAGATAAGCCTCGGATGTGCACAACGTGTCACTTTCAAGCTCCATCTGCTCAGATTGCGATGAACAACTGAGATTGGAAACCTTTCGGCTGCTCCTTGAATGGTTGATTGTTTTAATTGTTGGCGGGAGGATCACGGATGCTCGACAAGTGTCGCGTCCAGACTAAACCCTAGAAGTGATTTGATGGGCATTTAAGAGGTTGTGATGGTTTACGATTTCCAAGGGACGACTACCAGAAGGGTAAATTGGGTATTTACTTCAAGACAGAGGATCATTTGGACGAATATCAGAGCTCTCGGTGACCGAGCACATGAAGATGACCGGATGACCTGATTAGCAACCAAGGCAGTTTTCTCTGTGGCCTATGGAGCCGGCCACTAACTGGTTGATCAGCACACATCCGACTTTGTAGTTCCCCGTACCAACTCGTACACTCGTTGAAACCGAGAACTATGGGACATATGTTGATGGTGATTTTTGTGACGAAGTATTTGAACAGTACGACAAGGGCAGAGAGGGAACTCCTCCTTTTGAGAGGACGAGTGTTCTGAAGGTATAAGTCACTCTTCGACCAGGTCTAGAGTTCGGGCCCGGCTTCCCAAATCTGACCGACAAGAGGACACAGCATGGTGCAGGCTTCAGAGACTGACAACATCAAAGTCGAGACCGATCACTTTAGCCGGTAGCTCGGCTCGGCATTATCTTTCTTTCTGAGTCATGAGAATGAGCTCGGACATTTCAGGTCAGGTCGGAAGTAGTTGGCATAGTACGGCTCGTTGTCTGGCCGTTCTCATGACACTCGACGTGTGATCGGGACTATTTGGACTTTTCCCTCTGACATGCACCACCATATGATAGATCTTTACAAGCTGGCATCATAATGGTGAAGTGTGGCAGTGTAGAAAACAGAGTGATGTGACAGAGAGTCAGATGACAGGTTCGCTTTCGGCGAGGCAGTTGGGGGCAGAGAGCCCATCAATCAGCCAGAGATTCACGTGGTTGACGTCATGAAAACATGAGAACAGTGTTGTATTTCTCTTAGTATATAAAGGGATGGTAGTCTCATTTGCATAGGTTGGTTGGCAATAATCTCAAAATAGCATTACTTGTAAAAACACTACAAAAGACAAACAGCTCGGTTATATTAGACCACCCCTTGAAAAGAGGTCGGCCGAGCTCGGTTTGGTAATAAAATCAACATTTTACTTTGTTCCCGTGGATGTAGGTTGGATTTATTCCGCCGAACCACGTAAACCCTCTCATCGATTTTGTGTTTATCTTGTCTTTTGCTAAATTTAATTTTGGTCCCTCATAACCAAATAAATTCACGGTTGAAGGAGGATTGTCCCGGGAGCGTTATCTCGAAATTGTCCCTGGAATGAAAATCACCCGTCAACACTTATAAAGTTGGAAATTGGAATACGGAATTTGTTAATAAATAATGTGATACTTAACATGTCATTTGCAATTACATAATCTTATTGACGATGTATAAAAAATTAATTCTTAGTTAAGATGTAACTAAAAAACGATAGATCAGCACGTTACTGCGATTTTTATTTTCCAAAAAGAGAATAAAAGATAGATAGTACTAACCAAAGCCAATTTAGTCCGTCAAGTTAAGGTCACTGTCCCATTAAATGTAGTCGTCTATCAAAGTGAAAGTGCGATATTCTAATTCTATATCCTTTATATATGAATATGATCATAATGAGATATATGAAACACAAAAAATATACACGAGTCTTGCAGAAAATTCAATTTATCATAAACATTAATTTAAATACGGTAGATATCGATATATGTGGAAATACAATTTACCATAAACATTGATTAAATTCAATATTATTAATATTAATTAAAATAAAGACTTAATATAAATATTAATTAAAGTGGGATTGAAATACAAATTTTTCTCATAATTTCCCTGATGCCACATCGCAACACTAGAGGAGATATGAGACAAAAATAACAGTAAATATGAAGTATGATAGTCGCTTATTGGTAATTGCCAACACATTATTTCGAGTACAAACTGTATTTCTTAATTTTTAACACTTGTTATTCATACCATTATATTATATAACGAAAATTTATGATTTTTGTGGTTGCCAATGGACAGTTTTGAATTATGTTAAATTTTATAAAGTTCAGATCACATTTTTAAAATGAGTTCTTTATCAGTAAAATATATATTATGCGTTTAAAAATTAAAATTTTAAGATACAATCAACGGCATGTTTCAAGTGTTTTAAGACCAGCCCTAATGTTGCTTGCTATGAATGAGTCTTTTTTGTGTGGTTTTGAGTCATACAACAAGAAGTACCTTCCTGCAAAAAATAATGATATGTTTATTAAATAATAATAAAATGGTGATTAAAATTAATCACAAAGTATTAATATTTTATATTGAAATTATTTTTTAACAACTAAATATTAATACTTTAATTTTAATCATTATTCTATCATCATTTGATGAAGTGTTGTTTCGAGTAGAAAATCTATAATACAACGAAGATATCATATCGATGATTTAATAATTTATTGTCACGCGTGTTAACATATTAAAATATAACTAAAAAGATGGATATCAAATTATACTTATCATTTATTAATTTATTTATGATATCACGTCACATAAAAAAAATTTACTCTTGTTTTGAGACCAAAGAAAATCAATGGAAATGCCACGCAAGATTAAATAAATATCCACGTGAAACATACGCTGTCTATGCATCATCTGTGGCTGTGCTATGAAAAAGACTCAGGAGTTTTGACCCGGAAACAAAAAAGTTCCATAAAATAATAAAATTAACAAATAAGCTCAGGTCTTAGTCTTCCAAATAAAAAAGCTGCCCCCCAAGATCTCCACCAAACACCAACTGGTCATTTTCTTCAATAAATTTCATCATAATTGCATTGCTTATAAACATCATTTTCTCTGTTAGGAGTTCTGTTTTTGGAGAGAAGTTGTTGATCACATTCTTAGCCTCCAGCCATGTCTGATATAGCCAAAGAAGCTTGGAGGAAATATCTCATACAACTCCAAGTCCACCCTTTGAGAACAAAGGTCTGTTCTTTTCTCCTTCATCTTCAATACCCATGTTTTGTTTTGTTTTAATTTTGTGTTGGTTTGTGTTGGATTCATAGGCGATCACATCAGGGGTATTGGCTGGATGCAGTGATGTAATTGCCCAGAAGATTTCTGGGGTCAAGAGGCTTCAACTGAAAAGATTGTTGCTTCTTATAGTATGTTGACTTTCGTTGCTATCTGTTTGGCTGCCAAGTAACTGAAGGAAAATGAAATTTTTTGTTTTGTTTTTAGGGTATTTTTTATTTGATGATTTCATTTGATTGATCAAGTAGTTAAACTATTCTCAGCTAAGTGGATGATTATGCTTTGACAGTGTGATTTGTTTAAGCTGTTGTAATTGTGAGGGTTTGATGCATCAATAAATAGATATGGATATGGTGTTTTGCAGCTTTATGGTTTTGCATATGGAGGACCCTTTGGGCATTTTCTTCACAAATTGATGGATATTATTTTCAAGGGAAAGAAGGACAAGAAAACTGTTGCAAAGAAGGTACGCCGATTGCTAAAATTGCAAATGCTTTTGATAAGTGATTAAAATTTGTATTTATTTTCTTTTTATTAGGTTTTGTTGGAACAACTAACTTCTTCACCTTGGAACAATTTCTTCTTTATGATGTACTATGGCCTGGTGGTTGAAGGTATGTGCTTATGATTTAAATTCTTCGGTTTATATGCCTCATCTTTGATTAGATTTATGCAATCGTTTCTGTTTTCCATATCTTTACTGAGTGAGCTTTGCTTTTAGTATGAATGTTGGGAGTGGCACTTCTTATTTTGTGATAGTTCAACTATTGAAACTGTGGTATATTCATCATTGTTCTCTTACCAGTCGTCATTCTCTTTTGGCACTGTCGTAATTATATCTTTTTTTAACCATTTTTTTGACTCGGAGCTCAGCCATATAAAAATGTTTTATTTAAAACTGGCTTTTGAGTGTGTCCCATTCCCATATAAGCGAACAGGACAAATATTTAGGCAGCCATTTGACTTATTCCTGGTTATGGATTGAGTGATGATTTGTTGATCTAGTTTCAGACCTCCATATTTACAAATCATAAACAAAGTTAAATTGCTCCTTCGTATGGCTTCTGGTTCTGCCCTCTGTAAATGGGGAAAATGGTTGCAACATAATTACTAGAATGTTCATTTTGATTTAGTTTTCGTGATCATTATTTGGCCAGCCTTAGTTGTAGTTCAATTTAGGGAACTGTTCGTAAAGATGGGATTGCCAATTCTCCATGGCTGGTACTTCCAACTAAACCCAGCCAAGGTTCCGGTTTCGAACCGGAACCAAACTGGTTGGAACCGGACGGTTCCAGTTCCAACCGGTTCTGGTTCTGGTTCCGGTTCCGGAACCGGAACCGCATTATGACCGGTTCGATTAGGGTTATGATCCTAACCGAACCGGTTGGAACCGCTGGAACCGAACGGTTCCAACCGGAACCGTCTCCCTGCCCCCAATGTATAAATATATACGTTAAATTACATTTAAAATTATAATGGAACTACGTGAGCTTTGATTTCTCTCACCCCTGCAGGATACGTAGGCAACTTAAGTTTTTATAAATTTAAGTTCAAGCTATTTAATTTAATAATTTAATTTTTAATTTTTTTAGACAAGAATTTTAAATGCAATTTAATGTAAGTTTATTATATAAATTCAAATTCATAATTTTAAATTAATTTTTCAATCTCAAATTTTTTTATTTTAAAAAAAAAAAAAAACCTGAATAGAACCGGAACCGAATCCGATTCCACACTTAAGTGGAATCGGAACCGAACCGAAACTTAATCTGTCTGGTTCCGGTTCCACACTCGTGGAACCGGACCAGAACCGAACCGAACCGCCGGCCAGGTCTACTTCCAACTTTTATTAGCTAATTGAAATAGTAGCATTGTTTAAGTTTATATCTAAACCTGAAATTCTGGTTGTTACTAATTAGTGAGTTGTCGTAACCTCACAAGAGGAAGAAAAAGTGCATATTAGTGACATACCTTTAAAATCAAGAAAAGAATTGTAAAGGCTGGAAAGCAAGCTAAAACTACTGAAGTTATCATTACGTAGTTTCATTTGCCATTGAAACATAAGAAGGGTCTCTGTGGATAGGCTTTTTGCTTGGTCAGAAGTTTCCTGTTTTTTGGGTGGAGAGCTGGAGATAGGAATGGGGCCCAGTTCTTAAATAGGTCATGTTTTTGTTGGAAAATGTACATGCTTAAGGCCTCAATCCAACCATGTAAACCGGCAGAAACCCTGTGGTATCTTAAAAAGACAAAGAAGGTGCTTGCGGGCTTATTTTAAACAAAAATCACCTAATTGTGTATGAGTAGCCAGTTCATGACCACTGAGGACTATTAAGGTGCTTGTGAGCTTGTTTTAAACAAAAATCACTTAATTGTGCATGATTTGCCAGTTCATGACCAGGTAGGACTATAGGTTCAAGTGCTGAAAACCTTAATCCTTTCAGCTTACAGAACCCTGACAAATTGCTAAGGTCCAAACACATTGCTGTTCATTTGCTTTAATATCACATTGTTTTTGGAGAAACTGATGCTAAGGTGTACTGAAAAGTTTGTTAAACCTTGCTTTTTAAACTTGCTTTTTCTAGTTTCGTGTATTAACCCGTGATAGAGAACCACTGAATCAGATAACATTCTTGAACTCTAATTAGACTAAATGATTAGTGGATACCTTTGCCGTAGCCAGTGGAAGCTTTTACAATTTTATCCATGCTTATGGTTCTATTCTTAGTTACTGGTATAATACAGGAAATGTAGATTTTGTTTGTCCTGCAAACACATAGCCTAAAAATTATCATTTGGCATTCAGACAATTGTTCTCACCCATTACAATCATAGCTAGTTTAGATTGTCTGATAAGAATGCCTATGCCATAGATTTTGAATGAACATGACCTAGTTCTTCGAAAGAGCACTTTGTTTATACAATCAACTATTTGGTTATAAATGTTATTGTCTGGTATTGCAGGAAGATCTTGGAGTTTAGTCAAGAATAAAGTTCGAAAGGACTATCCTTCAGTTCAGTTGATTGCATGGAGGGTATGAATTAACAAACCATCTTTTTTCCGTATATCACACTCAATACAAGTCCAGCTGGTTTGCAAATGTACTAATAGTAATTTATGATGCCTTTTACTTGCAGTTTTGGCCTATAGTTGGTTGGGTGAATTACCAGTACATCCCTCTGCAATTCCGTGTTCTCTTTCATAGCTTTGTTGCCTCATGCTGGTGCGCTTCTACATCCTTCATCTGAGCTTTCTTGCTTCCCCTAATAAATTCTCTTCCCCTGTAAATCCATGCTAATTTTATCTTTCTTGCATGCACAAATAGATACTTTGGAGATTTATAAATAACTTTCTTGATTACATTGATGATGAACCATAATTAGTGAGGACACAGCCCACCTACAACAACTATGATATGATATGAGGAATTGGAAAAGTTTGATTTTTGATGAAGCCAGTAAGAAGCTTACTCATACCTACCATATCGTCCCATGTCCTTTTTTGTTAAAGAAGTTATCTCTAAAAATCTGCTTTAGCATATTCTTTCAAAGTATAAAAATCAAATCTTGTACCCGAAAGATTTTGACCAGATGATTTTACTTTTTCTCCTTTCCGTTCAAGAAAACTGAAAAGTTCTACTCATATAATCAAAATTTTAGTTATCATGCATCTGGAGTGTTTACAGCCGAAGTACCAGAAGGCATTGAACGTATTTAGCTTGTTTATATAGCAGATAATGCCATTAAAGTTATTTAGATTTGTTATTAATATGTTTTGCAATCCATTATCTGAAAGTTTTGTTCTGGCAGCTGAAAGTGTGATAATATAGAAGTAGTGATGCATTAATTCTTTGGGTTCTAACGCATTGTTGTACTCGTTAATCTCAGGGCTATCTTCCTGAATTTGAAGGCAAGATCCGCTTTGATCAAGAAGGACTAGATATAAGGAACCTCTTTTTTTCTTTGTCTTTTTTCCTATTTTAGTTTCTTCTTTTCCCATGTGTTCAGGACTTTTATGAATAGAAACCATTTTGAAATTGCAATAAAGTTGAGAATTTGCCTTGATGTTAACATGCCAACTGCTAAAGCAGTGTGATGATGGAAGCTTAATACTGTTTTTGACAAAGTTAGAGAAAATGTATCCTGCAAAAATAGTGCAGAGGAAGAAAAGAAAGTGTAAAATCTTTCTTTTGTTTAGATGAAAAGGAGAGGAAAATAATGAAACAAAATCTTAGGGGAAAAAAATAAATCAGGGGCAATATTTTAAAAGGAAAATTTTCAAATAAGCAACAGTTCAATCATGTTCTCTATACAAACAGGAACAAAATAACTTTTTTTTTTTAAATCGTTTCAAACCTCACCGTCAATACACCCATTTCGGGTGGTTACCATTACGCCACTCGCTTAGTATAAATTCATTAGGATGCTTAATATAAATTATAGAAAACCAGAACTTCATACCTCAAGAACGCAATAATTAAGGCAACAGAATTGTGTACGCAATACGCCACTCGCTTAGTATAAATTCATTAGGATGCTTCTCAAGAATTAATTTTTTTACTCAGCCATCACAAATGAATTAGCTCTCTTTTTTTGATTGCCAAAACCATTCCTCCTGTTATAAAAATGCTCCGTTTGTGCTTTTCCCTACAAAAATAACACACAAAATTAAAACTCTACAACATGTATACACAAAATATGAAAACAAAAATTACAACAAATTGCATGGGTTGCCTCCCTGCTAGCGCTAAATTTTTCGTCTTCAGCCAGACGTGACTGAAATTCATCTGTTAAGGAGGTTTCAGCGTCGTTTTGGACGTCCTATTAAAGACAATCCTGTGAGCGTTGCTTTTGAAGAATCTCTTCCAATGGTAAAGGGGCAAAAAGAGTTTTGTCTCATTCAGTGCTCGTGCCACCTTTTTGCTCATTGTTGCTCCAGTGGTTCCTGCAAAGAAAGAAAGAAAATCAGGAGCTCTCGTATGGTGCTTGACTTGGAATGGAAGTTCCATTCTGTCAAGCTTCTGGGTGATTTCTTTGAATTGTACTCCCCGATACAGTGATGTTTCTCCTGAATTCACTGGATCTTCAATTTGGTCTGACAATTGCTCCTCCGTTTGCTTTGCTTCTTGCTCCACCTTTTCTTCACATATGAATTTTAAAATTTCCGTATTCAATTTTTTATCTGTCATCTGTGAAATGCATGCTCCATAAGTATCTGCCTGAGGATGTAAAGATGTTTCTGACATTAGGTTTTCATCCTCAGATACGACTGGAATGGATGATTCAGGTAGATCTTCATCAAACATCATGGAAAAGCATGCTCCAAGATCTTCATTTTGAGGATTGAAAGTTTTATCCTCCGTTGTTGGTACAGTTGATTCAAATAGATCAGCTTCATCCTCGTCAGAGTCAGAATAATAAAAATCAAATCGAGACTTTGCCGCCGGTTCGGGCTCCTGAACTGATACCTCTGGTTGTTGATACTGCTCACCTCCTCCTCTGTTAAGGTGTCATTGTGGATCTCTGGGTACTCGAAGGCTTCATCAGTGTCATCTAAAAATGCTTCTTGAGGTATGAAGTTCTGGTTTTCTATTAATTGTCTGATCTGATCTGTTATTCTATGTATGGATTCTGTTTGACTCTGAATACTTTCGAGTTGATTCTGGAATGTTTCAAGCATTGTATCCAACTTTTCATCTCGTTTCTTGAACACATCTTTGAGCATGTCAATCATCTGATCTTCTTCTGATTGTTCTGATTGTTGATGAAGATCATTGTAGGATGGTGGATAAGATGGAAAATGTGATGGTTCTTCGTACCATGAAGGATTTCGATAGCTCTGCCACTCTGGATTGTAGTTGTACTCGCAATAATCTCTCGGGTGGTTACCATTACATATGTCACATCTCCTCATTACGTTCTGTTGAGCAAATGTAGTATTGCTTGGTTCTGGCATCCAGTGATAGTCGTTGGGTTGGGCAACAGGCTTCAGAAAACCGGACTGTTGCTCCTAGATGTGGGGTGTATCTTCTTGTAAGGCTCGTAATCTTTCAATCTCTCAATATTGTTCCATTTTTCAACCACCTGAAATAAAAGAAAGAAATAAAAATTACAGATAAGAAAATTAGATACAAGTAAATTAGATAGCTTCAAAATTAATAACTCAAGAAAAATAAGTCCCCGGCAACGGCGCCTAAAACTTGACCGGCGTAAACACACACGTATAACGCAAACGCATGTATCGTTCAAGTAGTATAAAAATATCGATCCCACGAGGACTTAATTCCTATTGTTGTTATTAATTATTGAATCTATTTATTTATAAATATCTAATTGAGGGTGAAGAGAATGATTACTTGATTGATTTTGTTGATTGTAGTTTTGCAAAATAAATAAATAAATAAAAAGACAAAAGAAAATACTAAGGAAAATAACAAAAGACACAAAGATCTAGGGTTGTGAATCATTCTAATATCTTTTAAAAGATGAAGTGATTATTTTATGTTTGTGTAATAAATCAGTTTACTAACTTGGAACACGAAATTATGCAAAAGCTTATGTCGATGGTCAGACGCAAATACTCAGTTTAACCCAATGAACCATATATCTATGTCAACCAAATTATTTGGATTCATTAAGTTTAAGTTCCAATTATGGCTACCCCCGCCCGACAGGTATATGTCTATCCTGTAAGGAAATCTATTAAAGGGTTATCTATCCTCAAGGAAGATCGTGGGCTATTAAGTCTAAAGCTGAAACCTAAAATCTCTATGTCTAGTTCATTTTAGATTTACCACATCAATCTTATTGGTGATCAGACAACAAGAAGCATTAAGCTTAAGACTTAATAAGTAAACCTTTAAATTACCCAAACTATAAAATAACCCCTTATAAACCGGTGATATTGGATTTCATCACAACCCCAGATAACTGGCTTAGTTACGACACATATTTACGGTAGTAAAAACTTAAATAAAATAAAAGACATAAAGTAAATGCTGAAAAGTAAATTGCTGAAAAGTAAATGACGGAAAGTAAATGCTGAAATTAAATACTGAAAATTAAATGCTGAAAAGTAAATGCTGAAAGTAAATTGCTGAAAAGTAAATGCTGAAAAGTAAATGCTGAAAGTAAATTGCTAAAAAGTAAATGCTGAAAGTAAATTGCTGAAAAGTAAATAAAGTAAAAGTACAATAAAAGAAAATGATTAGGTAAAATGATCCACTTTTATTACTTTTATTTTAGATATCTCCCTTAATATCATATATTAACTTTGCATGATAATTACCAACCAGCCATATAGGCGGTATCCAGATTAAGTCAAATTAATAATTAATTACCAACCGACCAATCAGGCGGTATCCAGTTTAGTCAGGTTAAAACCAATTTAAATAATTACCAACCGATCAATATGGCGGTATCCTCGTTAAATCAGGTTTTAACTAGTTTATATATTATAATTAAGGGAGATTAATCTAAATATTAGTAATAAAAGTTTTACCTTTTACCCCAGCAAAAGGGAGTTACCTCCTCATTACTGAAAAGTAATAACTGGAAATTAAAAAAAGAAAAGTATTGTGCGTAAAAGTAAATTACGGAAAGTAAAACTGAAAAGTAAAGAAAAGAAAGTGCGAAAGCGGAAATTAATTACTGAAAGGTATAAATAAACAAACAAGATACAATCTTCTTAGTATTCTTAAGGAATTCCTTAGAAGAAAGTATGAATTTTACAAATGAAATGGCTTGGTATTTATAGGCAAAATTTTGCCTCCATCAAATCATCCACCAAATCAATTATTAATTGCTCCACTAATTGCTCCACTAATTGCTCCACCAAATCCATTATTATTTGCTCCACTAATCTCTTATCATGTTTGGTGATGATTTGATAATTTTTATTATTTATTTATTAATTTATTTTTTGCTTTGAAAATGATTGAAAGTGACTTTAATAATTACACACAACATACTTCTGGTTGGTTCATCAATTTCGGGTATGAAATCTTCAGAATTCGAAATTATTTTGTCTTTCAAAGCTATAGATCTTTGAGTCTTCTTTAATCTGGAACTTGAATCAGCTCAATCCGATATCGGAGTAAAATGTTATGCCCAAATTACGACAGATGCACAAAATTGGAATTTCCAAAACTGCACTTCGTTAAAACGCCTTTCAAGTTTCCAATCTCCAAAATTAATATGTCAAGTCCAATTTTTGCCCTTATTTGACCCATATTTCGTCCTAAATGATTTCATTAAGTCCCAATATTATTTTATCTGCAAAATAAACTAAAACACATCAAAACGTTCATCAAACCCGAGAAACCAAACAAAATATTAAATAAAAGGGGCGGTAAATATTGATATATTTTCCGCTCATCAGTAGGTAAAATCCCCGACTATCCCAGGTTCTTACAAAAAATAATTCAAACCTAGGACCTCAAAATGAAATTTTGAACCCTACACCACCAAATTACGCCCCTTGAGGACATGAACCAAATAACCCACCACAACTTGATTACAAAACAAGCAAAATCTGAACCAAATCTTACTACTTTCACAAAATTATCACATCAACTTAGCTAAAAGTGGATTTTGGCAAATATAATGATAGTTATTTTCATTGATTCTTCGTTTTTGTATTCTATATGTTTATTATTTTCGAAACATATTTTACAACAAAATTGATTATTATGACTGATTCTATATCTTAATTTAAAATTTTTTATTATAAAACGAACATTGGTTACCCAAAAAAATGATACTATTTCTTCAAAATTATTGGTTTTAGTATACGAATATCAATAAGGGAAATTTTCACTTTCCCTTGTAAGATTTATG
>SKCR01033200.1:0-84636 GCA_019454045.1 Zanthoxylum bungeanum
CAAGCATAAACATGTGCGAATACAACAATGAAGAATGGTAGAATTATACTTACATTGATTGGTTATGCGATGCGAGGAACGACAAAACGTTTTCTCCCCTTCCTTGAGCTCTCGGCAATGGACTGTTTTGTCCTCCTCCAATTTTCGGTCACCACCTCAATGGATGCTCCAACTCCAAGCTTTGCAAATGGTGATTCCATGCTTACAAGTTGGTTTCCCTATCACCTTGGATGACCCTTTATGTGCTAGCAATGGAAAGATTTGCCATAAATCTTCCTTATTTCTTCCTCTTGTTCACGGTTTGGAGAAGAAAAATGAGAGAGGAAAATGTTGGCCCTTGGCCGAATTTTGGGAGAGAGAAGAGTGAAGTGTGTTGGTTTGGTTTTCTAAAAACCTAATACCAAAAATCCATTTCCAAAATTTTGTAAATGGCTTTCCAAAAAGTGAATTAAAATTTTGGAGCCAAAAAGCAATTAATGCTTTCCAACTACCACCATCAATCACAAGTGACAAGTTGTCACATCACTCAAAGTGACTAGACATCACATCAATTGATTGACTAGTGATTTGACGCTTGATGTGACTTGTGGGCCGCACTTGAATTCCAAATGCGAGTGGGCCCGCAAACACTCTCGGGCTCGGGTTCGCTAATTTCGAATTAACAAATTTTCTGTTGCGACATAATTAAATCAAATTTAATTAAATAATTTTGCCTAGCAAAATTACTATTCACGTTGCAAGCGAATTAATTCTAAATTAACTCGTTCGCCCGAATTAAAATCTAATTTTAATTCCGCGTCGAAATCCAATTTCGTATAATATATCGAATATATTATTTTATCGATTAATTCCAAATTAATTGTTCTCTCTCTTTAAATAATATTTCATCCCAGATAAAATATCTCCGTAATTAATCCTAGATTAATTCTCTCTCTTATAATTAATCCCAGATTAATAAAGTGCGAGTCATACGTCATCGGTGAATCTTCGGGAAGCGACCCATGAGATCCCCGGATATGTTGGCAGTAAATCCGGTCGTCGGACTATCCGAACACGTACGTACCTTGTACTACGTTTTTACCGATCTACAAGACATGGTTGGCTTCTAGCAAAGCACCGTGCCTACCCAATTCTCCAAAAATATTCTTACTGGAATATGCGATCTTTATCAGGCGTAGTATATGTAGTATTGCGTATTACGATCCAATATCGGATGTCACGTGCTAGGCCTGGGGCTGGAATTGTGTCTACCCCGTATGAAGCATATATAAGATCTCTGGTAACTAGTCTCTATAATCGGATAAACATGACCTAGTCATAATATCCCGATAGCTGCAGCATATAAGAGAACCAGTTCCGTATCCTACGTGATCATCATCTCCACTATGACTGGAGTGATACTTCCGTCTTGACATCACACCCAATACACTACGATTCTCAATATACACAGAAGAGGCGTACACAGAACCAGTTAAAGCCCTGGACGACCAAAACCAAATTATATTGATTGTCGCAAGTATTAGCGGTGCAAGTCTCAGGTTAAGACCAAATACACCTACCCTGATTCGGACTTCCATAGACACATAGTCATACTACCAATGGAATTCCGAGGGGTCTATCCAGAGCGAAGCTGTTCCCGTATCATCGGTAAACACAACCTCCTATTACACTTGCATGAGTATCCTATACCCAAATATATGAGAACTATGTCGTTATGCTCCCACAACGCGCACAAGTGTAATACTAGTCTTTTACGCATTATCGATGTCCAATCTTGATAATACTCTGACTAGGGATATTTATGATTAAACCTTTATGGATTGATACTGTCTCATATCATCTCAATCCGGAACTAATCATATGGACCTTCTATCATTTATACATCTTGGTAATCTAATTACAAATGATAAAATGGCAATTTCCTTTGTCACATAGTTAATTTGTACAACAACCATATGATCTGTACAAATAGTGATGCTATGGGTCATAATTTTTCAACAGTTGTATGATCTTGTATCAGACTATCCTGTACTATACGGAATAAGCATCTAATACTTAAATGGTAAAATCTCATAAGCATTGTTCCAAGTTATTTACTTAACCAAATATTTTTCTTAATATTTATCTCCTTGTAAATGACATTACTAGTCGTATTAAATATGTAACAACTATTTATAAAGAACAAGTAACTATCCAATAGTAGCAAGTTCTGATATCAAATATCAAAACAATCATTAAATAATAATTTAAATAACTAGAGGGGAGATCTGGTATAAAATACCTATAGTTGTCATGTTATGAGAATCAATATTTTCTACACACAACTATACACATCCCCTTTCTTTAGCTTTATAATTTTCCTTCAACTATTCACAACAATGGTAAATAATTGATTACCATATAGTGTCAGACACGTGTGGTAAAGGATAGTCTGATAGTAAAGCCAAGATACATCATTATCATATAAATAAATACCTAATGGGGTTTTCTTCATGCCAATGAAGAATCTCGAGACATGAACCAATTCATGTCAATCTTTACTGCATAAGAAACTATTCTCTCAACAAAATTATATCATAAAAAAGACACCTATTTAGATTACCTATCGTGACTTAGTAACTAAGTCACTAACCATCTTGATTTTTCAAGAAAATCGGAAAAATAGTTCCCGATGGTTTAGACTAATCTAATTATATCCATGCCTATTGTATCTAGAACCTATTCCAGAAAATTGAAACCATAAGTGAAGTCAGAAAACAAATATAAAATATATATGCAGTGAATGAAAAGTTTAATTCTATCAGCACTATAGAATAAGAAAAACATTAGCGGTAATTTTTCATAATATTACACACTGCCTTAATTATGGATTTTTAACCCAGTAGTGCCTCCCACTATTTTACGTAATATCGTAATCCCCAACGGAAAATGGGAATTCAATAATTAAATTGAATTACATAGTGAGAAGTGGACCCCATGAATATATTTCGACTCACAGCATTGGCACGTTCTCGCCTACGTATATTCATAGGTAGACAACTCATTGTCAATCACACTCACTGTGACTCTTGATTTTGGTCCTGACCGTTTCTCATTGTGACAGATTTGGCACGTTCATAGGAGGCGTATCAATGCTTCATTCGTCAATGACAAACACAAGCTACCGATGTAGTCCTGACAGCTTGAGCACGTTCAGGAATCCACTTTCACTTGAATTTGTCTAATATCAAATATATATCCGGTATAAATAAATTTCCATCGACTATATCCTCACAGCTTTGGCACGTTCTCGGATATAGCCACAAAATTTTATTTATATCTCTATTGACAAGACGAACCAAGAAACAAGTATTCTAATACTAGTCTTTTTAATGTCTTATTTAACTGGTAATTGTTAGGTTTATATCTAGGTCCCAAGATCAAACAAGCAATGAAATACATGTGTGAACACATCAAGGAGGTAGCGGAATACTCACATCGATCGGTTGAGACGATTTGAAGATGAATGAAGCCACTTTGCTCACTGCCAAGGACGCCCACTGCTGGCAGTTCACTGCCCTCCATTTCATAATTTTGAGCTGCGAAACGGAGCTCCAAGCTTCGTCGGACGGATCCCGGCTCATGGGTGAACCTCCCTACCACCTTCGAATGTTCCGTAAGTGTGCTAGCACTTGAGTTTTTGCCACAAAAACTCACTCTTGCTTCCCTCAAAGTCACGCCAAAATTGATTCCAAACCAGTGAGCTTTTCAAGCTTTGGGCGTGAGAGAGTGGAGAGAAAAAGGAGAGAGATGAATGTGTGTAAAAGTTGTGTAATTAGTTGGTAAAACCTTTTCCAAAAAGGTTTATATATTTTTCCATAAAATATACAAAGCATTTACCAAATAATAAATCAAATAAATAAAATGGTAAATACTCCCACCAACTTGTACTATTACACCTACACCCATCAACTATTCAATGTCACTTTATTAAAGTGACTTGATGTGCGTCTATCAATCAATCAACTCAATCACATCAATCAATCACATCACTCAAAGTGACTTTTGATTTGACGCTTGATGTGACGAATGATTTGACGCATGATGTGACTTGCGTTGCCGCACTCGAATTTGAAATACGAATGCGCTCGCAATCACACTCGGGCTTAGATTCGCTAATTCTTAATTAGCGAATTTTCCGTCGCGTCGTAATTAAATGATTACGCCTAGCGGATTCAATATTCACGTCGCTAACGAATTAATTCTAAATTAATTCGTTCGCCCGAATTAAAATCTAATTTTAATTCCGCGTCGAAATCTAATTTCATTTAATATATCGAATATATTAATTTATCGATTAATTCCAAATTAATCGTTATCTCTCTCTAGACGATATTTTATCCTAGATAAAATATCTCTGTAATTAATCCTAGATTATTTTCTCTCTCTTCTATATAATCCCAGATTATTTAAGAGTGCTAGTCATACGTCATCGGTGGATTATTGGAAGCGACCCATGAGATCCCCGGATAAGTCGGCAGTAAATACGGTCATCGGAGTATCCGAATCACGTATGTACCAAGTACTACGTTCTACCGATTTACGAGACAAGATCGGCTTCTAGCAAAGCACGAAGTCTACCGAATTCTCCGGTCATATTCATCTAAGAATATTTAAGATCTATATCAAGCGTAGTATACCAAGTATTGTGTATATCGGCCCAGTATCGGATAGTCACGTGCTAGGGCTGGGGCTGGATAAGTGTCTGCCCCGTCCGAAGCACATGTCGGATGTTTGGTAACTAGTCTCTATAATCGGATATACATGACCTGTCATAATATCCCGATGGCCGGCCAGCACTTAAGAGAACTAATACCGTATCCTGCGTGACATCATCTCCACTATGACTAGAGTGATACTTCCATCTTGACATCACACCCAATACTCTACGATTCTCAATATACCCAGCATTGGCGTACACAGAACCGGTTAGAGTCCTGGACGACCTCAACTAAAGCATATTGATTGTCGTAAGCATTAGCGGTGCAAGTCTCAGGTTAAGACCATACACACCTACCCTGATGTCGGACTCTCATAGACACATAGTCATAATACCAATGGGATTCCGAGGGGTCTATCCAGAGCGAAGCTGTTTCCCGTACCATCGGTGAAACACAACCTCCTATCGCACTTGCATAAGTATCCAATACTTATATATATGAGACTATGCCGTTGTGCCCTCACAACGAGCACAAGTGCAATACTAGCCTATTCCGCATTATCGATGTCCAGTCTCGATAATACTCCGGCTATGGATATTTAATGATTAATCTTTCGTGGACTGATACTGTCTCATATCATTCTCAATCCAGGAACTAATCATAGGGACCTCTCTTCATTTATATATCTAAGGTGATCTAATCACAAATGATGAGAGTGCAATTTCCTTGTCACATAGTTAATTTGTACAACAACACTATGATCTGTACAAATAATGACGCTATGGGTCATATTATCCAACAGTAATTTCATATTATTAAACAATCAGAAATTAATCAAATTAATTTCACATGCATGTGTAAATAATAAAATTGGATTAAATATCATATATCAAGTATGACAAATGAAATGGATGTAGGATTAGACTCGCTCTGATACCATTTTATTGGGGTCAGAAGCAGTGGAAGGCGCGGTTCCTGCGAAATCGTAACCTTAAAACTTTTAAACTTACCGTTTTATACGATATGAATAATTCATTCATATTTGTAAGAATGGCAACAAGTCATCATTTTATAAAATTGAACTAATATTACTCAATCTAACTTCACACATGCATCTAACCACCAAATCCATCAACCAAATCAAAAATTCCCAAATTTTAGAGTGTAAATAATCTCTACAACTTTTGTAAGAATCTTTCAAACAAAAAAATTTAAGCAAGAATAACAAAACAATTTTCTAAGTTAAAGAAAACTAAATATTACCTTAATCTTCCAAAATCTTCTTTAATTTTGTTCTCTAAAATGCTTGGAGAACTTTTTATTTCATTTGAAGGCTAGGTTAACATTAACCAAACAAAGGAAAAAACATTTCCCTTATATACTATAAGCTTGGGTGAAATTTGTGGAGGAAAAAGAAAAAAGAAGATATTTTTCATTTTAACCAAATTAAAGAAGCAAAATTCATTTTTAACACCTTTGCCAAAAATGTAAATAAGTCAAAATTTTACACTATAATCATTTCATAACATAAATATCATTTTAAATATTTTTATTTTAATTACTTCAATTATTTAATAATTAAATAATTACTTAAATATAAATTTTTAATATATGTATCATAATTACTTTAAATATTCAAAATACATATATTTATGATATATGTCAAATATCTTATTTGACAATTAATTAATCTGTATTTAATAAAATCATAAATTAAATACAAATACACATTAATTAAGAAATGACCGAAAGGTCCCTATGCATGTATCTTTTCGTTTAACCTTTAAACGATTCAAATTAACTTATTTAATCCGAGAAAGTATTATGAATAATTTGTATTATTCATAATGCTTTGCTCATGTGCTCAACGGATACACTTCATATTGTGGGACTCTCTAAGTTTAGGTTTATCCGTCACAGAATCAAATTTCGTGTTGATAATTCACCCACTCGTAAATTATGAGACCAAATACAATCTCGCTAAAATATGCAAGTCGATGTCATTGCATACGTATAATCCCATCGTCACAAGCTATCAATATTATACCGGGGATAGAGATAGGAATGTTGAATCCCTTAGGTATAATCTAGTCGACTTATAAATTTAAGATCTATAAATAATAATCGGAACTCACTTCCGAAGTATACCACGACCATTGATTTACTAAATCGCAAACATGTACATGATACATATGCCATATACACAGGACTGACAGATTCTATCTGATACTCACAGGATATCATGAGATCGGTGATGTGACTACCATCAAAGTGTGAAGGATGTCTCATATATCCACAGTGGTATCTCAAGTCGAAGGACCACTATGCTACTCGACTCGAGAAGATTCCTATTGATGTTGGTGTACCATCTATTATGAAATCTTCGGTGAGCTGTTCAGTGTTTATCAAATAAACACCTACACGTCTATACGACTCTCCCGAGACTCATGGTTCATTAGGATAAACCATCAGACCAAGTCTCGATATACGATATGTAATGGTCTCAGCAGATTTTACTAACCGACCCGTGTTAGTAAATCTTGACCAGGAACTTTATTTGAGAATATAAAACTTATAGTGACACTTCCCAATGTCAATTATAAACTACGTTGTAACTATGCACTACATTGTAAATCTTGGGGTCTTTGTCTAATATATACATATCCCTAAAACAGATTTAGTTTCAATCTAATCGTAATTATATCGAATACGTATATAAAAAAACAAAGAGGTGAAACCATTAATATGTAATATTATGGAAAAATGAATTGTTCGTATTCATGAATTGGATATAAATACGATCCGGATTGGCGCTCCGAGCACCAACTCTAACACTAATCACATACATCATCCCAAACGAAGAACATAACACATGTTCTTTACAAGAAATTCAATACAGTATCAAAATAGAAACTTAACATGAATTTCATACTATCTATTTCGTCCATAATACAAAACAGAAATCATTCATTTCACATCATGTCATTCTATATCACATATGTCAACAACATCAATATCAACGTTTACATACATACATGTCATATCACACATACAAATTTGTATGTCTGACAACATATCATACATAACCATAATAATACCCAAAAGATTCGTGACTAACCATAAACTTACATACATACTCTTGTAACGAACATAATCTTTTATATCAACAAATACATTCATTATCACTGCCAGAAGCGATATATAATCATTATGCTCTTATGATGTTGATAATCTGAAATCTATCAATCTCTGTCATCATTCTTTTCCGAAAACCATTTCGACAATACATTTGAAAAACTCTTTTATTGCAAACAAAATCAGTTTCAAAATCCATCATCGTAATTCCATATTGAGCATCCAGCATAACACAACTGGACGAAACATAACAAGCGCCCAATGCCTAAATTGCGCGCACAGATAGGATAATGAACGAAATGATCCCCTATCGACAGAGGGTCGGTTCGGCCCACTGCAGTTGGGCAAACCCCTATACAAGTGTCACAGCGGAAACATACCATATCAAATTATAAAACTGTAAAAATCATATACAAGTGTCGTGACAAAAACATATTTTTGGGTTTTCGTGTTGGAAAATTTCATAACAAACTATGTTACATTGAGTTGTAATGAGTCTTGAAGTGTTTGGGTGTGTTACTGACTTGACAGATGATTTTATCAGAGCAGCATTCGTGGCACGTTCGTGTGTTCATTCGAACGCCTATTATTAATGCCACGTTCTTATGTCCAGTCGAATAAAAGCTTCTAGAGACCAATCATTTGAGGCACGTTCAGCCTTCACGAGTATCACGAATATATATATCTATATATATATTCAAAATACATATATATTTCTTTGAATCAAAACACAAACTAAATTAGAATCCCACAATGAAGCGACTTATGAACAATTCTATGTCACTCAACCGTGGTCTAGTTATTCTAGATTGGTAGCCACAGCTCTAAAAATTCATCTAGATTTCCAAACTCTAATTTTATTTCATGTCTAACATGAACATGTTTGACCCAATCACAAGCATATTGTGTTTATACTTCCAAAGCATCCATACACAATTCATCAACCTAATTTCAACTTCAAGCTATATTATTATGTATCAAATACAAAAACATAACATATTAAAGAATATCAAACTTATCTAGTAAGCTTGAACCAAAGATCTAATCTTCTTCTCATTGTTGAGAAATGTAGAGAACTTCCAAAACTTCTCTCACGAAGATTTTTCTTTAGGCTGATTTTTCTAATGCTTTGTCTTATGCTTGTTTTCTTGATTAAAAACTTATTCAAGCTTACCTTTTATAGTGAAGCGTATGTAATTTTTAATCAATAAAAGTTCTAATCAATTTTTATGTGGGACATGCATAATTAGGCGTGACTAATCACTTTTGTCTACCGCTTTGATTTAATCCAATTAAATCGAGACAAAGTTTAACCAATTGATTAGTTTATTGTCCACCACTTTGATTTAATCCAATTAAATCAAGCCAAATACACTTATTATTACATATTTTGTAATTACCAAAATATCATCCAATGGTAGAGATATTTATGAAATTACAAAAAGCCCTTGTGTGATTTTGGATTAATCCAATTAGGTCAAAATAAATAATTAATATTATTCAATAACACTTAATTATTTTAGTTGATAATTATAATATCAAATATTATTTATTATAAAAAGTTATAAGTTACCCAAATGCTCAACAAGTACACTTCATATTGTGGGACTCTCTTAGTCCAGACACGTTCTTTATATAAGCCGAGCTCATATATACATGATGAGTGGTAAATATATCACTATTTCCCACTCTTTTAACCTAATATTTTGTATAGTTTCTTGGGTTTAATGAACGTTTTGATGTGTTTTGTGTTGTTTTGTAGATAAATAAAGTTTTGGGAAGCAATGGAATCAAATAAGAGTCAAAACAGTGAAAAATAGAAAAAAATGGCAAAATAGTCATTTGGGCGTCGCGACCGCTAACATGCACCGGATACTGCTAAATTACGCCGGACACGTGTCAAAATCAGAGAAGTATGTTATCTTGCGCACTTGCTAACTTACGCCTGCCACTTGTCAATATTACAATAAATCCGCTAAAATACATCGTGCCACGTGTCACCATCATATGCTGCCGAAAAATTGTGTGCCACGTGTCATTATCCGATTGGACTGCATCAACCACGTGCCACATGTCAGCCACGTATCTGCCATATCAGCCGCATACCGAGTCAACCTGCCACGTGTCAGCCACGTCACCGGCCGCGAATCAACTTTCGCCACGTGACATCTCAATGGACCAAAATTTGCCATGTGCCACATGTCGTTTCCAGAAGAAACAGTGTCTACCGTGTTGCCAACTCAGGCGTCGCGACACGTAGACCTTTGCGCGTCACGACGCGCTGAGGGAAAATTTGTTTATAAATTTCATTTGATTTCATTTCATTTTGTTCATGCTTTCCTTAGGTTTATATAAGGAATTTAGGGATTGCATCTTGTTTGTATTTATTTTCAGTATTTTAATTATATATTTTTATTCTTAGTAATAATAGTTTTAGTATTTTTTTTATGTTTTGTAGTTAAATTTTGGTGGGGGAAGGGTGAAACATTTAATACGATTAACTAGGTCAATCTCACTTAATTATAATATACGAATTATAATATAACCTGATTAATTAATGGCAAACTATGATACCGCCTATATGATCGGTTTAAATATAAATTACTTTACTACATATATGGCCGGTCTTTATGTGTCAGATGATTACCGCCTATATGGCTGGTCTAATTGGACTAAATTAGACTACCCCCTACATGGCTGGTTTTACATGTTTGGCATTATTAATTCCTGAGAAAGTAGAACTAACAGTAATTTATATATTATAATAAGTGAGATTCCTAGGTTTGAAATGTTAAATGTGGATCTCTTAACCCCAGCATTTTATTTTGGGGAAGTGATGAAACACAATATTAACATGCTTAATAATTGATTTAATTATATTATAGGTAATTCGTTAGTTTGTTTATTGAATCTTAAGCTTAATGCTTCTTGTTGCCTGATCATCAATAAGATTGATGTGGTAAACTTAAAATGAACTTGGAAAATGGATTTTAGGTTTCAGCCTTAGATTCAATAGCTCACGATCTCCCTTAAGGATAGATAACCCTTAAAAGATTTCCTTCCAAGATAGACATATACCTGTCAGGTGGGAGTAGCCATAATTGGAACTTGAACTTAATGAATTCAGGTAATTTGGTTAACATAGGAATATGATTAATTGGGTTATACTGGGTGTTTGCATCTGACCATCGGAATAGGCTATTGCATAATTTCGTGTTCCAGGTTAGCAAACTGATTTATTACACATAAATAAAAGAATCAATTCATCATTAGAATAATATTGTGTGGAGTCTTAACCTTAAGATGTTTGTATCTTTTGTTTAGTTTCCTTAGTATTTCCTTTTATGCTTTTATTTATTTCGCAAATCCACATTCAACCAACCGAAAGTAATCATTCCCTTCTCCCTTTAATTAGATACCCATAAACTTTTAGCATCAATAATTAATAACAACAATAGAAATTATGTCCTCGTGGGATCGATATTTTTATACTACTTGAGCGATATGTGCACTTGCGTTACGTATGTGATTTCACCGATAAAGTTTTTGGCGCCGTTGCCAGGGACTTATTTTTCTTGAGTTATTAATTTTGAAGCTATCTAATTTACTTGTATCTAATTTTCTTTATTTTTATCTGTAATTTTTATTTCCTTCTTTTATTTTTCAGGTGGTTGACGTGGATCTTCAATGGGTGATAAAATAATTACGAGCTTCACGAGGTGAAGATACACCCCAATTCAGGGAGCAACAATCCGATTTTTTGAGGCCTGTTGTCCAACCCAAAAATTACCCTTGGATGTCAGAAGTAATCAATACAACAATTGTTCAACCATACCATAACGCAATGAGGATATGTGAGATATGTGATGGTAACCACCCGAGCATAAACCACTACTATAATTCAAGGAGGTAGAATTATCAGAATCCTTCAACGTATGATGAACCAACATATTTCGCAAACCCCTATTCTCCATCTTATCCACCATCCACCTATGATCTTCATCGAGAACCAGAACCATCAGAGGAATATTAGTTGATTCACATGCTCAAAGATTGGCTCGAGGAACGAGAAGCTCAATTTGATGTACAATTTCAGAGTCAAGCGGAATCCATACAGAGGATGACCGATCAAATTAGACAATTAACAGAAAACCTGAATTACATATCTCAATGAGCAAATGACACTAATGAAGCCTTCGAGTACCCAGAGTTTCACGATGACATATTAACAGGTGAAGAGGCTGTGCAATATCAAGAATCTGAAGTATCATTTCAGGAGCCCGAATCAGCAAAGTCTCAGTTTGATTTTTATTATTCATCGAACTATGACGAAGATCAAGAAGCAGAGCTGTCTATACCAACTGCATCAGTAAGTGAGGATGAAACTTTGCATCCTCAAAATGAAGATCTTGGAGCATGCATTGCACTGATGTTTGAAGAAGAGCTACCCAAGCCATTCATACCAACCACAGAGGATAAAGGCCTACAATCAGACACATCTTTACATCCTCAGGTTGACACATATGGAGCATGCATTTCACAGATGACAGATGATGTGCTGAACAAAGAAATCCTAAAATACATCTGTGAAGAAAAAATGGAGCAAGATGCAGAACAGATGGAGGAGCAAGTGTCTGACCATATTGAAGATCTCATACATTCAGGAGAAACATCATTGTTTTAGGGAGTACAGATCAAATAGATTGCCCAGAAGCTTGATAGAATGGAACTCCCATTCCTAGTCAAGCAATATACGAGACCTATTGATTTTCTTTCTTTATTTTCAGGAACCACTGGAGCGATAAAGTTTAAAAAGGTGGCACAAGCACTGAATGAGATAAAATTCTTTTTTCCACTTTATCATTGGAAGAGACCCTTCAAAAGCAACGCACATGGGATCATCTTTAATCAGACATCCAAAACCACGCTGAAACCTCATTGACAGATGGATTTCAGTCACATCTGGCTAAAGACGAAAAATTTAGCGCTAGTAGGGAGGCAACCCATGCAATTTGTTGTACTTTCTATTTTCAAATTTTGTGTATACATGTTGTAGAGTTTTTAATTTTATGTGTTTATTTTTGCAGGGAAAAATATAGACGGAGTATTTTAGGCAAAGAAAACTAGTGAAAGCGGGATTATCACAGAATAAAGTTTGACAAAATCGTGAAGTTAAAAATTCAATCTAGTCAAGACGACAGAGTAAGGAGTCAACTCTTGATACGTGTCTAGTGGATTTATTCGTCGAAAGACTCGATTTTGTCGAAAAAAAAAATAAAAAAATAAAAAAAATCTCGTGTCGCAACACATAAAACCCTGCGTGTCGTGACACACTAACCTAAACATGGAACCCTCATCTTTAGGGCATCGCGTCGTGACGTAGGAACAAACTGCGCGTCGCAACGCGCACGCGATATCAGGTCTTAAAACATGTAGCTGCCGCATCTTCTCTTCATTTGCAATTTATCATCTTCTTCGTTTTTCCTTTGTTTTTCTTCAGTTTTCTTCACTTAAAACCCGATTTCTTCCCCAAATCAATCAATCAAACACATTAAACTCAAGATCCTCAATTTCCCACTTCATTTTTCTCATTTTCCCTCGATTTCTCTCACATTTTTTTTCATTTTCTCTCTCAACCAAACACCCCAAAACTCACCAAATCATGCACCAAACCTACATAAGTACGTGAATCATTCGGATTTGGGGCTCGTCATCAATTGGGTATTCTCTTTCCTTGATCTTAATTTTTTTTTTTTTTTATTATTTTTGAATAAAATAAAATAAAATAAAATTAAAATAAAATAAAAAGAGAAAATAGTGCGTTTGTGTATGTTTGTGGCTTTTGAAATTGGTTGATTTCGTAGAAATTTGGGGGCAAGGTTGTGAAGGTGGTGAATTTTGAAGTATTAGTTTAGGTGAATTTTGGTAAATCTTGACAATTTAAGGGAGGTTCTGTCAAATTTGTTGAAAAATTTAAAATTATAAATGGCCCATAAAAGAACAAGAACATCAACGGTAGCCGAACCGAGTTTTGATGCAACAAAATTTGTATCGGCAGCTGCTGAGCGATGATATGAGAATGGGATGGGACAAAAAGTCCCAATAATGGAAATAGGTTTTGAGATTAACCCCCGGACAGTTCCCTGAGATTGACAGAGTTATCGCCACCAGGCACTGGCAAAAGCTTTGCCAGCAACCTCACCCTGCCTGTGTACCAATAGTGCGTGAGTTCTACGTGTTCGACAGTTATGGCCCATAGCATCACTATTTGTACAGATCATGGTGTTGTTGTACAAATTAACTATGTGACAAATGAAATTGCTCTTTTATCATTTGTAATTAGATTACCAAGATGTATAAATGATAGAAGGTCCATATGATTAGTTTCGTATTGAGATGATATGAGACAGTATCAATCCATAAAGGTTTAATCATTAAATATCCTTAGTCGTAGTATTATCGAGATTGGACATCGATAATGCGGAATAGACTAGTATTACACTTGTGCGCGTTGTGGGAGCATAACGGCATAGTTCTCATGTATTTGGGTATAAGATACTCATACAAGTGTAATAGGAGGTTGTGTTTACCGATGGTATGGGAACAGTTTCGCTCTGGATAGACCCCTCAGAATTCCATTGGTAGTATGACCATGTGTCTGTGGAAGTCCGAATCAGGGTAGGTGTATTTGGTCTTAACCTGAGACTTGCACCGCTAATACTTGCGACAATCAATATACTTTGGTTTTGATCGTCCAGGGCTTTAACCGTTTCTGTGTACGCCTCTTCTGGGTATATTGAGAATCGTAGTGTATTGGGTGTGATGTCGAGACTGAAGTATCACTCTAGTCATAGTGGAGATGATGATCACGTAGGATACGGAACTGGTGCTCTTTTATGCTGCAGTTACCGGGATATTATGACTAGGTCATGTTTATCCGATTATAGAGACTAGTTACCAGAGATTCGATATGTGCTTCGTACGGGGCAGACACAATTCCAGCCCCAGGCCTTGCACGTGACATCCGATACTGGATCAAAATACGTAATACTACGTATACTACGCCTGATATAGATCACATATTCCAGTAAGAATATTTCTGGAGAATTGGGTAGGCTCGGTGCTTTGCTAGAAGCCAACCATGTCTTGTAAATCGGTAAAAACGTAGTACTAGGTACATACGTGTTCAGATAGTCCGACGACCGGATTTACTGCCAACATATCCGGGGATCTGATGGGTCGTTTCCCGAAGATTCACCGATGACGTATGACTCGTACTTTATTAATCAGGGATTAATTATAAGAGAGAGAAAATTAATCTGGGATTAATTACGGAGATATTTTATCTGGGATAAAATATCAATTAAAGAGAGAGAGAACGATTAATTTGGAATTAATCGATAAAATAATATATTCGATATATTATACGAAATTGGATTTCGACGCGGAATTGAAATTAGATTTTAATTCGGGCAAACGAGTTAATTTAGAATTAATTTGTTAGCGACGTGAATAGTAATTTTGCTAGGCATAATTATTTAATTACGTCGCAACGGAAAATTCGTTAATTCGGAATTAGCGAACCCGAGCCCGGGAGTGTTTGCGGGCGCACTTGCATTTCGAATTCAAGTGCGGCCCACAATTCACATCAAGCATCAAATCATTAGTCACTTTGATTGATGTGATGTCAAGTCACTTTGAGTGATTGACAATATGTCACTATTGATTGATGGTAGTGGTTGGAAAGCATTAATTGCTTTTTGGCTCCAAAATTGTATTTGACTTTTGGAAAGGCTTTTACAATTTTTTGGATTTATTTTTTGTGTATTAGATACACAAACCAACTAACACAACACAATCTCTCATTCTCTCCTCTCTTTGCATTCGTCCAAGAAGCCATTTCTATCCTTTTTGTTCTTCAAAACCGAGAGTACTAAGAAAGAAAATGGAAGATTTGTGGCAAATCTTGCCAATGCTAGCACATAAAGGGTCATCCAAGGTGATAGGGAAACCAACTTATGAGCATGGATTCACAACCACAAAGCTTGGAGCTTGGAGATCCTTCCATGGTGGTGACCGAATCTCAAGGAGCACAATGAGGACCTTGGCCGAGAGCTTCATGGAGCAAGGCTTGTGTTCGTCGCATCGTAAAATCCGATCAATGTAAGTATGATTCCGCCATATTTCATTGTTGTATTCGCACATATTTCATTGCTTGAATTGATCCTTGGGACTTAATTGAAACCCAACAATGTTATCAGAGCCATTTTAAGCATGAAACAAATTAGGGTAAAATTTGGGTAAATTGTATTTGATCAATTTCATGAAATATTGATTGGATCAATTTTTCCCCAATATGTGAGGCTTGGCCGAATGTATGCAATGCCCTAATGGCATGGTATTTTTTTATTTTTTGATCATTGGATGAGTTGGAAAACATTGAGTAATGTTGATTGTGGATTTAATTGGATTGAAACCGAATCGAACAATAAAAACCCCAAAATACCGAGACTTGATAAGCATGAAAATGATGTGATTTTTGATTCAAATGTGTTTGACATATGTTGATGATAATGAGCATAATTAATTGAGTGAATTAGTATTTTGGAAATGTTAATTTGGTTAATTAATTATGACATACACTTTAAATTAATTAATTGTGAAATTTGGAATTTTGAAATTAAATTAATTGGGCTTAAATTTGGAATTGGGCTTGTAAGTTGTAATTGGGCTTAATGGACTTGGTTGAGCCAAGTTTGGTTTAGGCTAATTGGTTGGATCCAATTGGGCCAAAAACCATTTCCATAAAGTCCAATTATGACTTAATGGACCTTTAATTTTAATTGGGCCTAATGGGCCTAAATTGGTTTCTTGGCAAATAAGGGTGATTCCTTAAATGGGCTTTGGTATTTGGGTTTGACCCATATTGACCAAAAGTCCATGCCTTATGAAATTAATTAAAAGCCCATTGGACTTTAAATTAAATTGACATTGGATGTTAATCGGGCTTAGAGACCCGTAACGATTAGATTTGGAATCTAAGTTGTAAAGGCACATTAGAAAGTGTAATATTTAATTTGGAATTAAATAAATGAGTTAGTAGT
The DNA here is from genome assembly GCA_019454045.1 of Zanthoxylum bungeanum. NCBI lineage: Eukaryota > Viridiplantae > Streptophyta > Magnoliopsida > Sapindales > Rutaceae > Zanthoxylum > Zanthoxylum bungeanum. Next base: position 16,940 of record SKCR01033200.1, read on the forward strand.
AAATACAAATTAAATTGGATTTAATGTTGTAGTTTAATTTAATTCGAGAATTCGTACTTTGAGTACTTATTCGCAAAACGAGTCGGACTCGCGCAAAATCAAATTGTTGTTTGCACATTGGATGGTCATTAATTATCAGATTAATTAATTGGATTAGATTGATTGATAACATGCTTTAGTGAATACATGGATGCGATGTATGAATAATGTATATCAGATAGATATTATGGGTGGGGAATTTTGGAAATTGTTATAGTAAATTTAGAATTTATTAAATTGGACCTGCGTGTCCAGCCTATTACCTATTAACTCTGTGTATTCTCTTCTCACCTATTCCCCTCAATGTAAATGAGGTTTCTTTAGAAGTGTATGTAATCGGTTAGAAATAATACTTGTGCTAGCGAGAGGAAGAGAGAGGAGAGATTTGTTCTAGGAATAATGTTTTAAGTATCCATCCGCATATCATTATTATTTTTATTTACTTACGTGCCTTATTATGTGTTTAGAATGCATGCTTAAGGGTGTATGATGATGAGACCTTAACAAAGATAATTAATTGGTTGCCAATTACGCAAAAAAACCCCCAAAATATATTAAGCGTTTTTCCTTCCATTGAGTGATTCTTACTCAAGATCCAAGACTGTCACTGGTTTGTTGGCCAAAGTCAAGACCTTTGTCCGTCGCGGATGTGTTTGAATCATGAAGGCTTTGTTCCATATTGGTGTCTTGTCCAAGTTGTGATTTGTTGGCCAAAGTCAAGATCACTCTTGTCCATCGACATTGATTACGAAGCTTCCAAGGTAAAGGGTTCCGCTTAACTGGGATCACTAAGTTTGTTGTGCCAAAGCCAAGGCTTAGTTGATTCAGAGGAAAAAGGTTAGGGAATATATTGGATATATTGGCATATATAAGATATATGTTTCGGGCTTGGATGTCCACCTACTGGATCTAGGAATTGGATGGGATCCAATTGATATTAGAGATCTACCTAGTTAATTATCATACAATTTGTTGGCCAAAGTCAAGATTGTATGTTATTTAACGGGATCCTAGCCCACTAGGAAACAAGGTTTCCCGAGTACTCAACAGAGGGTTAGAGGCTCGCCGAAAAATAGTGGGAGGCAAGTATTAAATTTGCAATATTCGTTTAGTTACTTGCCATACGCGCTCATTTCAATTTTTCGTCAATATAAATTAATATATTAGTTGGACTAATATTTAATGTTGTTTTAATTAAACAATTGGACTGTATTCAAACAATTTCATTTATAGTTGATTATATAATTGGATTATAGTAATCAATATATTTGAATTAACTAATTTCAATTAATAGTTGATTTTATAATTGGATTATAGTAATCAATATAATTGAATTTAATCTATTAAATTATAGTTGATTATATAGTTGGACTATAGTAATCATTATAATCAATAGTACCTAAAATCGTTGATTAATACTTGGACTATTAGAATCAAGATAATTGAAAGATAGTGTTTAAAACATAATCCTGGGTGAAAATGTATTTAAACGACTTTAATTTTCAAATTGGGAATAAAACTTCAGGATAGTCCTGGAAACCGAGAAGTTACTTTATTTGATATAGTGACGTCTCGAGCCTAAGCCCGGAGTTGAGCAAATAGTAGAACATGATATTTGGAATATTCATGTGATGATAACTTTAGTGCTTAATCCATTATGCTTTCCAATTAGACTCCTTAATTTCTTAATCAGAACTAAGGATTAGATCCTTATAGTATGATAATGAAATTGAAGGATCTTCATAGATCTATCCTTAGATCTTAGAAGTACTAAATTGCAATAGTAAACTCATAGAGAGTTAATGGCTATACTCAATGAGACAAAGCCAAGTTTGCAATAGGGCAAGAAGCACAAGGCGCACCTTACTTCGACATTCCGGAAGGCCAAGGCTTGGCCAAAGGCTTCTATGGTGTGGAAAAAGGGCAAAGGCAAAATCATTATAATCTTCTGGGAAGACAAAGGACATATCCCAAGATGTCTGCCTAAACTGTGGAAAACGGGGTCAATGAAGCGTGATTGCCGTATGGACAAGGCAGACATGAAGGAATTGAAGACGGTGCAAAGCTCTGACTTCAAATATGTTTGTCATAAACATGTTCGCTACTAGTATTAAAATTGGATTTTAGATACTAAATGTGGTACATAAATATGTACTGGTGTGCAGAATCTGCTGAGAGCAGGATGCTGACTTCAGATGAGATTGATCTGCGAATCGGAAACGGGACGAGAGTCGTTGTTTTAACCGTAGAAACCTAAGTTTAGGAACTACCATTCGGGTGTGTACTTAAATTAGGAAATTGTTACAATGTAACTAGTTTGACTAGAAACATTATCTCTATATCAGGGTTTAACCCGTTGCGGGTATACCTTTATATTCTAGAACACTAAAGTGTTTTATTTTATAAAGATGATATTGAGATAAAAACATTAGATGTGAATAATAGTATTTATATTTTGAATATAAATAAATCTCAAACGTATTACATGACAAACAAATAGCTCAAACTGATTTGATCAGATGAGACTTAAAAGTGGCATTGCTGTCTGGGACACAATTAACAAGACTCATATAACCACACTTTCGAAGAGTGGATACTAGGATGGATTTGATTCCATTCAAATAATGTCTACGAATCTAGTTTATTAGGCAAAGTGCCTAAAACACTTTTACTTGGTAAAAATGCAAGTGCCACCGATCTGTTAGCCCTCGCTCATAGTGACGTAAGTGGGCCCATGTCTAGCTAGGCTAGAGGTGGATATGAATATTTCGTGACCTTTAAGTATGTTGCATCGCGTTATGGTTATGTGTTTCTTTTGAAACACAAATCGGAAACTTTTAGAGTTTCGACACGAAATAGACAAACAGATCGGCTAAAGTATTAAACCGTCACGGTTAGACTATGATGAAAATACTTAAGTAATAAGTTTCTCAAATACTTGAAAGAGTATAGTATTCTTTCAATGAGGACTCATCCCGAAACACGTCAATTTGACGGTGTGTCCGAACAGAGAAACCGAATTTTGTTAGACATAATAAGGTTAATCATGAGTCGCTCTGAGCTACCATTTCCTTCAAGGGGTAAGCTTCTAAATAATGCAAAACTTATTTTGAATAAGGTTCCATAAAAATCTGTTTGACAGACTTCATATTAGATATGAACAGGAAAGAAACTGGGTTTTCCCATTCCTGGTGATTTGGGAATGCTAGGCATATGTTTGGATGATACCAAACTAGAACCCAAATCGGATAAGTGCCTAATTGTGGGTTATCCTAGGGAAACCAAAGTATAGTACTTATACAACTCACAAGAGAACAATGTAATTGTTGCTCGCCATGCGGTTTTCCTAAGAGGAATACCTATATGTAGTGGTAAGTGGGATGAAAGTAAAACTGGATGAAAATCGGAGTAATATTGTTCCAGGCACCGATTCTTTAATAGAACACCGATAGTTCATCAAGGATGAAACTATACCAATAATCTTCGAATACACAAGAACCGCGTAAGTCGGAGAGAGTCAGAAAACAACCTGGGGTATAGATTTCTGATCTCACCTCATAAAGATGTCAATCTTATTGAGGAATACGATCTGACTACGTATGAGGAAGTGATACAAGGTATCGACTCCCTATTATGGCAAAGTGTCATGATATCCGAAATGGATTAGATGTATACCAACTAAGTTTGGATACTAGTTGATGTACCAAAAGGTATTGTGCCTATTGGTACTATATAAGTCTTCTAGGAAGACATACATGGAAGGAAACATACCAACGTACTAAGCTGGGGTTGTAGCGAAAAGGTATCATTATCAACATTGTGTCGATTACGACGAAACCTTTTAACTGTTGCAATGGTTAAATCCATTTGGATAATGTTTGCTAATGCTTCATGTTTCATTTATGAAATATGGCAGCTGGAACGTCAAAATTGATTTCCTTAAAAGGAAACCTTTTGGAGGATGTTTACAACATCCTGACGGTTTTGTCGTACCAAACGAGCAAACAAGGTTTGCAAGTTAATTCGATCCATTTATGGATTGAAGCAAACATTGAGTTCTTGGAATTTTCGTTTTCATGTAATCATAATGGTATATGATTTAATTCAAAACGAAAATGATTCTTGTGTATATAAGGAGGTTAGTGGGAGCGCACTGACAATGATTGTCCTAAACGATGATGATATGTCATTTCTTGGAAATGATATTCCCATAATATAGTTGGTGAAAGCTTGGCTTTCATGAAAATTCTCCGTAGAATTCTTAGGAGATACAACCTTTATTCTAGGAATAAAGATCTAATGGGATAGATCTAAAGGTTGTTAGAACTCTCCGAGAACTCATACATTGAAATAAATGTACGCGACCTGGTGTCTCATATACTTTGAGCATATGGAGTCATAATCGGGCCAATCCAAGTGATAGTCATTGGATTGATGTTAAGAACATCCTTAAGTATCTTAGAGGAACTAAGGATGCTGTCTTATACTATGGAGAATGAGAACTTGAAGTGACTGGGTTCACTGCTGCAAGTTTCCAAACCGTGCATAATGACTATAAGTCATAACAAAGGTACTATAAAGTTTGAATAACGGAACCGTGAGCTGGAAATCTTCCAAGCGAGATACTGTTACCGAATAAACAACAAAAGCGGGTTATTGCTGCAGCTGAGGCAGCAATAGAGGCCTTCTGGATTAATAATAATCCTAATTAGATTAGAAGTAGTTCTGTTAGCAGCTGAGCTAGGCTACAACACAGGCTAAAGAATTAATGGTCTTATAAACGATCCAGATATATATACTTCAATATTCATCTGATTCGTTCGGGTCATACATCGTGGCGATGCGATGATCGAATAAATCGCATCAGATGATAATTATGCAAATCCGCTGACAAAAGCATTCCTCAGCAGAAGTTTGAGCGAACCATACATAGTTCGGGTGTAGGACACTTGAGTGATTGGCTATAGGCCAAGTGGGAGATTGTTGGACAGTTATGGCCCATAGCATCACTATTTGAACAATCATGGTGTTGTTGTACAATTAACTATGTGGCAAAGGAAATTGCTTTTTTATCATTTAATTAGATTACCAGATGTATAAATGATAGAAGGTCCATATGATTAGTTCCGGATTGAGATGAAATGAGACAGTATCAATCCATAAAGGTTTAATCATTAAATATCCTTAGTCGTAGTATTATCGAGATTGGACATCGATAATGCGGAATAGACTAGTATTACACTTGTGCGCGTTGTGGGAGCATAACGACATAGTTCTCTTATATTTGGGTATAGGATACTCAAGCAAGTGTAATAGGAGGTTGTGTTTACTGATGGTACGGGAACAGCTTCGCTCTGGATAGACCCCTCAGAATTCCATTGGTAGTATGACTATGTGTCTATGGAAGTTCGAATCAGGGTAGGTGTATTTGGTCTTAACCTGAGACTTCCACTGCTAATACTTGCGACAATCAATATACTTTGGTTTTGGCCGTCCAGGGCTTTAACCGGTTCTGTGTACGTCTTTTCTGGGTATATTGAGAATCGTAGTGTATTGGGTGTGATGTCGAGATGGAAGTATCACTCCAGTCATAGTGGAGATGATGATCACGTAGGATACGTAACTGGTGCTCTTTTATGTTGCAGCTATCGGGATATTATGACTAGGTCATATTATCAAGTGCGGCCCACAGTCACATCAAGCGTCAAATCATTAGACACTTTGATTAATGTGATGTCAAGTCACTTTGAGTGATTGACAACATGTCACTATTGATTTATGGTAGTGGTTGGAAAACATTAATTGCTTTTTGCTCCAAAATTGTATTTGACTTTTGGAAAGCTTTTACAATTTTTTGGATTTATTTTTTGTGTATTAGATACACAAACCAACTAACACAACACAATCTCTCCTTCTCTATTTTCTTTGCATTCGGCCAAGAGGCCATTTCTCTCCTTTATGTTCTTCAAAACCGAGAGCACTAAGAAAGAAAATGGAAGATTTGTGGCAAATCTTGCCAATGCTAGCACATAAAGGGTCATCCAATGTGAAAGGGAAACCAACTTATGAGCATGGATTCACAACACAAAGCTTGGAGCTTGGAGATCCTTCCATGGTGGTGACCGAATTCTCAAGGAGCACAAGGAGGACCTTGGCCGAGAGCTTCATGGAGCAAGGGCTTGTGTTCGTCGCATCGCAAAATCCGATCAATGTAAGTATGATTCTGCCATATTTCATTGTTGTATTCGCACATATTTCATTGCTTGAATTGATCATTGGGACTTAATTGAAACCCAACACTACGCCAACGGTTACGAGCATCAGGTGTATCAGGTTTTAGTACAAGGTCAACAAGTGACGTTCGATAGTACCACTATCAATAGGTTTTATAGGTTGCCTGATATGGAGGCGGATGAATAATCTGCAGCTAGGGATAATTTAGACATGACTCATCTCACTGAGACACTTTGCATCCCCAATGCTGCATGGGAAATGAGTAGCAGCGGTGAATACTTAATGATGAGTTCTAAGTATCTTAAGCCTGATGCGAGGGTTTAATTTCATTTCCTTACCCGAACACTCCTGTCAGAGACCCATATTACAAATGTCACTAAGGAATGAATGATCATGTTATATTGTCTGCTGGAAGGATATACCATAGATATTGTGTTGGACAATTATGACCCATAACATCACTATTTGTACAAAATATGGCGTTGTTGTACAAATTAACTGTGTGACAAAGGAAATTGTTATTTTATCATTTGTAATTGGCTTACCAAGATATATAAATGATAAAAGTCCATATGATTAGTACCGGATTAATAAGATATGAGACAATATTAATCCACTAAGGTTTAATCATTAAATATCCATAGTCGTAGTATTATCGAGACTGGACATCGATAATGCGGAATAGACTAGTATTGCACTTGTGCGCGTTGTGGGAGCCTAACAGCATAGTTCTCATATATTTAAGTATTGGATACTTATGCAAGTGTGATATGAGGTTGTGTTCACCGATGGTACGGGAACAGCTTCGCTCTGGATAGACCCATCAGAATCCCATTGGTAGTATGACTATGTGTCTATGGGAATCCGAATCAGGGTAGGTGTATTTGGTCTTAACCTGAGACTTGCATCGCTAATACTTGCGACAATCAGTATGCTTTGGTTTTGGTCATCCGAGGCTTTAACAGGTTCCGTGTACGCCTCTTCTGGGTATACTGAGAATCGTAGTGTATTGGGTGTGATGTCAAGATGAAAGTATCACTCCAGTCATATGGAGATGATGATCACGCAGGATACGGAACTAGTACTCTTAAGTACTGCGGTCACCAGGATAATATGACTAGGTTATGATTATCCGATTATATAGTCTAGTTACCAGAGATCTGATATATGCTTAGTACGGGGCATACACAATTCCAGCCCTAGGCCTACAATGTGATATCGATACTGGATCGTAATACGCAATACTACGTATACTACTCCTGACATATATTACATATTCCTTAAAAGAATATTTCTGGAGAATTGGGTAGGCACGGTGCTTTGCTAGAAGCCAACCATCTCTTGTAAATTGGTAAAAACGTGGTACGGGGTACGCACGTCTTCGGATAGTCCGATAACCGGATTTACTGCCAACATATCCAGGGATCTCATGGGTCGCTTCCCGAAGATTCACCGATGACGTATGACTCGAACATAATTAATCTGGGATTAATTAGAAGATAGAAAATTAATCTATGATTAATTACGGTGAGAATTTTATCTGGGATAAAATTCAATTAGAAGAGAGAGAACGATTAATTCGGAATTAATCGATAAAATAATATATTCGATATATTAAATGAAATTAGATTTCCTAACGGAATTAAAATTGGATTTTAATTCGGGTGAACGAATTAATTTAGAATTAATTCGCGAGCGCTTTAATAGTAATTTTGCTATGCATAATTATTTAATTAAATTTTATTTAATTTAGTCACAACGGAAAAATTCGTTAATTTGGAATTAACGAACCCGAGCCCGGAATGTGTTTTGCGGGCCCACTCGCATTTTTAATCAAGTGGGGTCCACCACAAGTCACATCATCTTGTCAACTTTGTCAAACTTTTTGGTTGATGGAAGTTGTTGGTAGTTGATGACTTGTAAAACACTTTAGCTTGATTTGTGATAGACTTTTACCAACTTTGATTATTTTTGGTAAATGTCTTTTGATTTTTTGAAAATCAAATATAAGTCAACAAATCACAAAAATCTCTCTCTCTCTCATTCCTTGATTTTGGCGTGAACATTGGCCAATTTTTCTCTTCTTGGGCGTGAACCTAGGGTTCATTTCCTTTGATTTTTTGTTTCAAAAATCAATAATGCTAGCACATCAAATGAGTCATTCAAAGGTGTTAGTGACACTAACCCTTGAGTTTGGAATTCAAGAACAAGCTTGGAAGCTCAACATACAAATCAAAAGGAGCTTGGAGCAACTTCAAAGGAGCAAAAGTTTTGAACTCTCCACCAACATCAAATTCGTTCAAAGTAAGTATTTCCGCTACTTCTTTGCTTATTCACATGATTTTATGCTTAATGATCTTGGATTTAGTTCTTAGAGAACCCAACAATTGGTATTAGAGCCTAAATTAAGCATGGAATGAATTAAGGTTCATAGACTTTACTTTGGGGCTTTTTGATTTGAGCGTGATTTGATCAATTGTTTGTTTGAGTATGCTTAGATTTTTTTTAACTTAGAGTTATGCATGATCAATTTGATGAAAAATTAATTGGATTAATTTTCCCCAAAAACATTAGCTTGGCCGAATGTGGTAGAACCCTAGGTCATGGTGATTTTTTATTTTTTAAACCATTGGATGTGTTTAAAATGCATGGATAAATTGATTTGTGATTTAATTGGATTGAAATCAAAATTAATGAAAAAATCCCTAATTGCCGTGACCATTAAAGCATGAAAATGAGTTGATTTTGTTTCAATAATGTTGGACATGTGTTGAATATAATAATGCATGATATTAATTAAATTGATGTTTTGGAAATGTTAATTTAAATAATTAATTAGTGTAATACACTATAATTAATTAAATTGTGATTTTTGGAATATTAAAATTTAATTAGTTAGGCTTAATTTGGAATTGGGCTAAAATTGTTGTATTTGGGCCTAATGGGCTTGGTTGGGCCAAGTTGGTTTAGGACAATTGGATTGGATCCAAATTGGGCCTAAAACCATTCCATTAAGTCCAAATATAATATATGGGCCTTTAAATATTTAATTGGGCCTAATGGGCCAAAATTGATTTTATGGCAAATAGGGTGATTCCTTAATTCGGCCTTGGTATTTGGGTTTGACCCATATTGACCAAAGCCCATGCCTTAAGAAATTAATTGAAAGCTCATTGGACTTTAATTAAATTGACATTTGATGTTAATTGGGTTTGAGACCCATTAAGATTAGATTTAGAATCTAAGTCGTAAAGGCACATTTAAAGTGTAATTATTTAATTTGGAATTAAATTAAGAATTAGTATTGAATACAAATTAAATTGGATTTAAAATTGTAGTTCGATATAATTCAAGAATTCGCACTTTGAGTACTTATTCTTAAATGAGTTGGACTCGCGCAAATCAAATTGTTGTTTGAACATTGGATGGTCATTAATCAAAGATGAATTAATTGGATTAGATTGATTGATAACATGCTTTGTGTGAATACATGGATGTATTATATGAATAATGTATATCGGATGGATATTAGATGGGTGAGGGCAATTTTGGAAATTGTTGTAATAAATTTAGAATTTATTAAATTGACCTGCGTGTCCAGCCTTTGTCTCTCGATTCTTTGTAATTCTCTTCTCACCAATTCCCCTCAATGTAATGAGGTTTCTTTGATGTATTACGTAATTGGGTAGAAGTTAGAATAGTGCTAGCCGGGGAGAGGAAAGAGAGTGATTTGTTCTAGGAATAATTTGTGGGATATCCATCCGCATATCATTATTAATTTATTTACCGCGCCTTATTATGCTTTTAGAATGCATGTTTAAGGGTGTATGATGAGACCTAATCAAAGATAATAAATTGGGTGCCAATTTACGCGAAAAACCCTCAACAAATATTCAGCGATTTCCTTCCACTGAGTGATTCTCTCTCAAGATCCAAGATTGGCATTGGTTTGTTGGCCAAAGTCAAGACCTTTGTCCATCGCGGATGTGTTTGAATCATGAAGGCTTTGTCCCATATCGTACGCCTTGGGCAAGTTGTGATTTGTTGGCCAAAGTCAAGGTCACTTCTTGTTCATCGGCCTCGATTACGAAGCTTTCCATTATCAATGGGTCACGTTTAACTAGAATCATTAAGCGTGTTGAGCCAAAGCCAAGGCTTAGTTGATTTAGAGGAAAATGTTAGGAAAATATATTGGATATATTGGCATATATATTATATATATGCTTAGGACTCGGAGGTCCACCTACTGGAACTAGGAATTGGATGAGATCTACCTAGTTAAATATCATACAGCTTGTTGGCCAAAGTCAAGGTTGTGTGTTATTTAACAGGATCCTAGCCCACTAGGAAACTAGGTTTCCCGAGTACTCCACAGAGGGTTAGAGGCTCGCCGAAAAATAGTGAGCAAATAATGGAGCATGAGCTTTGGAAGACTCATGGTGATGATAACTTTAGTGCTCAATCTGTTATGCTTGCCACAATGAAACCTTAATTTCTTCGTCAGAACTAAGGATTAGATCTTTATAGTATGATATTGAAATTAAAGGATCTTTATAGATCTATACTTAGATCTTAGAAGTAAGAATTGCAAAAGATGCTCTTTCGCTCGCGCATGTCAGATGGTACATCTGACGAGCACAAGGTGTCGCAGATGATCACTGTCATCGATCAACTAGGTTAGCTGGGCATTACCTACGTGGCCGAGACTTCCAAATATTTGATCTTATAGTCTCTGTCCGAATTTTGGGGCAGGTTCATTATGAACCAAGAGAAAAACTCTTAGAGAGTTGATGGCTATGCTCAATGAGGCAGAGCCAGAGCTTATAAAAGGGAAAGAAGCGCAAGGCACATCTTACTTCTACATCCCAGAAGGTCTAGGCTTGGCCGAAGACTTCTAGAGATGTGAAAATGGGCAAAGGCAAAATCGTCACTGTCTTCTAGGAAGACAAATGACATATCCCAAGATGTCTGCCTAAACTGTGGCAAACGGGGTCACTGGAAGCGTGATTGTCGTATGGACAAGACAGACATGAGGGAAGTGAAGGCGGGGTAAGGCTCCGGCTTCAAGTATGTTTGTCATAAACATATTCACTATTAGTTTCAAAATTGGATTTTAGATACTGGATGTGGTATATAAGCATATGTACTGATGTGTGGGATCTGCTGATTAGCATGAGACTGGCTTCAGTTGAGATCGACCTATGAGTTGGAAATGGGACGAGAGTCGATGTTTTAACCGTAGAAACCTAAGTTTTGGAATTGCCCTTTGGGCATGTACTTAAATTAGGAAACTGTTATAATGTACCTAGTTTGACTAGAAACATTATCTCTATATCAAGTATAACCCGTTGCGGGTATACCTTTATATTTTAGAACACTAAGTGTTTTATTTATAAAGATGATATTGAGATAAGCACATTAGATGTGAATAACAATATTTATATTTAGAATATAAATTAATCTCATACATATAACATGACAAACAAATAGCTCAAACTGAATTAATCAGATAAGACTTATTTGTGGCATTGTTATCTAGGACACATTAACAAGACTCGTATATCCACACTTTCGAAGAGTGGGTACTAGGATGGATTTGATTCTAATTCAAATGATGTCTACGAATCTAGTTTGTTAGGCAAAGTGCCTAAAACGCCTTTTACTTGGTAAAAGTACAAGTGCCACTGATCTGTTAGCCCTCATTCATAATGACGTAAGTGGGCCCATATCTAGCTAGGCTAGAAGTGGATATGAATACTTCGTAACCTTTATGGATATGGTATCGCGTTACAGTTTTGTGTATCTTATGAAACACAAGTAAAAAACTTTTGAGTAATTCAACGAGTTTCGACACGAAGTAAGAAAAACATACCGATAAAAGTATTAAAAACATTACGGTCGGACCATAGTGTAAAATACTTAAACATATGAGTTTCAAGATTACACAAAAGAGTATGGTATTCTTTCACATTGGACTCCTCCCAGAACACCTCAATTTGACTGTGTGTCTGAACAGAGAAATCGAACTTTGTTAGACATGGTAAGGTTAATGATGAGTCGCTCTGAGCTACCAATTTCCTTCTAGGGATACACATTAAACAGTGCAACACTTATTTTGAATAAGGTTCCATGAAAATCTGTTAGACAGACTTCATATTAGATATGAACATGAAAGAAACCGGATTTCACATTCCTGAAGATTTGGGAATGCTGGGCATACATTTGGATGGTACCAAATTATAACCCAAATCGGATAAATGCCTATTTGTAGGTTGTCATATGGAAACCAAAGTATAGTACTTATAAAACTCATAAGAGAACAATTCAATTATTGCTCTCCATGCGGTTTTCCTAAGAGGAAATCCTATATGTAGTGGTAAGTGGGAGGAAACTAAAACTCGATGAAAATCAGAGTAATACTGTTCCAGACACCGAGTCCTCATGGAACACCAACAGTTCATCAGGGATGAAACTGTACCAATAATCTTCGAATACACAAGAACCGCGTAGATCAGAGAGAGTCAGAAAATAACCTGGGAGGTATAGGTTTCTGATCTCACCAATGAAGATGTTAATCTTATTGAGGAAGACAAACCGACTACGTATAAGGAAGTGATACAAGGTATCGACTCCTTTTATGGCAAAATGCCATGAAGTCTGAAATGGATTCCATGTATACCAACCAAGTTTGGACACTGGTTGATGTACTGGAAGGCATTGTGCCTATTGGTACTAAATGAGTCTTCAAGGAAGACATACATGGATGGCAACATACAAATGTACATAGCTAGTCTTGTACAGAAAAGGGTATCTGTTGGTTCTATTATATGTCCCAAGGAAAGTTTAAGCATATGAAATACAACATTGAATATATATATTAAAAGATGAAGTATGGCGGAATCATACTTACAAAGCTATTGTGATGAGAAGTGATGTAGAAAAATCTTTGAATCTCCAAGCTTCAAGTTTCGTCCAAGGGAGGAAGAAGAGTAGAAGCTCCAAACTTTGTGTATTCCAAGCTCTTTGATGGTTTCCCTATCACCTCCTTTGATCCTTCAATGTGCTAGCAAATGGAGAAAAGAAAATCAAATCTTCTTTGCCCTAATGGAAGTCACGGCATTGTGAGAGAGAGAGGAGAGTTGTCTTAATTTTTGTTACAAAAATCAATTTATATTTATGCCATAATATTTATTAAATTAATAATAAACTTATGACACAAATCATGCAATGGCTTAGAGTGTCAAACACTCAAACTCCATGCAAAACCATTGAGTGTATTATACACTATCACCATGCAATGTATTACCAATTAAATAATGCATATAATGACATGTGTCATGTGGGCCCCACACGTTTCCAAATGAAAGTGGGCCCACGTGCACTCACGCGTTCGGGTTCGATATTTCCGAAATACCGAACTTACGTCGCGACGCTAATTAAATCGAATTTAAATAAATAATTGCGCCTAGCGAAATTATTATTTACGTCGCTAACGAATTAATTCTAAATTAACTCGTTTGCCCGAATTAAAATCTAATTTTAATTTCGCGTCGAAATCGAATTTCGATTATTATATCGAATATAATAATTTTATCGATTAATTCTGAATTAATCGTTCTCTCTCTAAATAAGGCACTTTATCCAAGATAAAGTTTCTCCGCAATTAATCCAAGATTAATTAAGTCCGAATCAAATATCATAGGTGAATCTTCAGGAAGCGACCCAAGAGATCTCCGGATATGTTGGCAGTAAATACGGTCGTCGGATAATCCGAACACGTACGTACCTCGTACTGCGTTCTTACCGATTCACAAGACAAGGTTGGCTTCTAGCAAAGCGCCATGCCTACCCAATTCTCCAGAAATATTCTTACTGGAATATTAGATCTATATCAAGCGTAGTATACCGTAGTATTGCGTACATCGATCCAGTATCGGACGATCACATGTTAGGCCTGGGGCTGGAAATGTGTCTGCCCCGTACGAAACATATATCGGACATCAAGCAACTAGTCTCTTTAAATCGGACAATCCTGACCTGGTCATATTGTCCCGACGGTTGCAACCTTTTATAGAGTACTAGTTCTGTGTCCTGCGTGATCATCACCTCCATATGTCTGAAGTGATACTTCCATCTCGACATCACATCCAGTACACTACGATTCTCGATAAACCCAGAAGAGGTGTACACGGAACCGGTTAAGGTCCCCAACCACCAAAACCAAAGTTTACCGATTGTCGCAAGTACTAGCGATGTAAGTCTCAGGTTAAGACCATATACACCTACCCTGATGCGGCCTCCCATAGACACGCAGACATACTACCAATGGGATTCCGCGGGGTCTATCCAGAGCGAAGCTGTTTTCCGTACCATCGGTAAAACACAACCTCCTATCGCACTTGCATAAGTATCCAATACTTAAATATATGAGAACTATGCCGTTGTGCCCTCACAACGTGCACAAGCGCAATACTAGTCTATTCCGCATTATCGATGTCCGATCTCGATAATACTCCGACTAGGGATATTTAATGATTAAACCTTTATGGATTGATACTGTCTCATATCATCTCAATCCGGTATTAATCATATGGACTTTCGCCATTTATATATCAAAGTAAATAATATTACAAAACGGCAAAAGGCAATTTCATTATCACATAGTTAATTTTGTACAATAATACAATATCATTTACAAACAGTGACGCTATGGGACATAATGTCTAACAGTATCATCATCAACATGGTGTCGATTACGATGAAACCATTTATTCGTTGCCATGATTAAATTCATTTGGATAATGCTTGCTAATGTTGCATATTTCATTTATGAAATATGGCATATGGACGTCAAAACCATTTTCCTTAACGGAAACCTTTTAGAGGATGTTTACTACAACGTGAGGGTTTTGTTGTACCAAAAACATACAAACAAGGTTTGTAAGTTAAATCGATCTATTTGTGGATTGAAGCAAACATTGTGTTCTTGGAACCAACGTTTTGATAAGATCATAATGGTATATGATTTTATTCAAAAACGAATATGATTATTGTGTATATAAGAAGGTTAGTGCGAGCGCACTGACAATGATTGTCCTTTACATTGATGATATATTGCTTCTTAGCAATAACATTCCCATAAAATACAATCGGTGAAAGCTTGGCTTTCATTAAAATTCTCTGTAGACTACTTGGGAGAGGCAACCTTTATTCCAGGAATAAGGATCTACTGGGATAGATCTAAAAGTTGTTGGCACTCTCCGAGAACTCGTACATTGAAATACATGTAAGCGGCCTGGTGTCTCATTGGCTTTAAGCATATGGAGTCACAATCAGGCCAATCCAGATGATGGTCACTAGATTGATGTTAAGAACATCCTTAAGTATCTTAGATGAACTAAGGATGCTTTCTTAAGCTATGGAGAAGGAGAACTTGAGGTAACTGGGTTCACCACTGCAAGTTTCCAAACCGACAAAGACGACTTTAAGTCACAATAAGGGTACATATTTAGTTTGAATAATGGAATAGTGAGCTGGAAATCTTCCAAGCAAGATACTGTTGCCGAATAAATAACAAAAGCGAAACATTGTTGCAGCTGAGGCGGCAATAGAAGCATTTTTTATCTATATAATCCTAATTGGATTAGGAGTAGTTCTATTAGCAACTGAGCTAGGCTACAGCACAGGCTAAGGAACCATGGTTTCATCAACGATCCAAGTATATACTTCAAATATTCCATCTGATTCGTTCGAATCATACATCATGGCGATGTGATGATCGAAGAAAATGTATCAGATGATAACATTGCAAATCCACTGACGAAAGATGTTTCTCAGCAGAAGTTTGAGTGACCCGTACATAGTTCAGGTGTAGGATACTTGAGTGATTGGCTATAGGCCAAGTGGGAGATTGTTGGACAATTATAACCCATAGCATCACTATTTGTACAGAACATGGCGTTGTTGTACAAATTAACTATGTGACAAAGGAAATTGCTCTTTTATCATTTATAATTGGATTACCAAGATACATAAATGATAAAAGTCAATATGACTAGTACCAGATTAATAAGATATGAGACAATATTAAACCACTAAGGTTTAATCATTAAATATCCATTGTCATAGTATTATTGAGACTGGACATCGATAATGCAGAATAGACTAGTATTGTACTTGTGCGCGTTGTGGGAGCATAACGACATAGTTCTCATATATTTAAGTATTGGATACTTATGCAAGTGTGATAGAAGGTTGTGTTCATCGATGGTACCGGAACAGCTTCGCTCTGGATAGACCCATCAGAATCCCATTAGTAGTATGACTATGTGTCTATAAGAATCCGAATTAGGGTAGGTGTATTTGGTCTTAACCTGAGACTTGCATCGCTAATACTTGCGACATTTAGTATACTTTGGGTTTGGTCATACGGGGCTTTAACAGGTTCCGTGTATGCCTCTTCTGGGTATACTGAGAATCGTAGTGTATTGGGTGTGATGTCAAGATGGAAGTATCACTCCAGTCATATAGAGATGATGATCACGCAGGATACGGAACTAGTACTCTTAAGTACTGCAGTCATCAGGATAATATGACTAGGTCATGATTATCCGATTATAGAGACTAGTTACTAGAGATCCGATATATGCTTCGTACGGGGCAGACACAATTCCAGCCCTAGGCCTAGCATGTGATATCGATACTGGATCGCAATACGCAATACTACGTATACTAATCCTGACATAGATTACATATTCCTTAAAAGAATATTTCTGGAGAATTGGGTAGGCACGGTGCTTTGCTAGAAGCCAACCATGTCTTGTAAATCGGTAAAAACATGGTACGGGGTACGCACGTATTCGGATAGTCCGATAACCGGATTTACTGCCAATATATCCAGGGATCTCATGGGTCGCTTCCCGAAGATTCACCAATGACGTATGACTCGAACATAATTAATCTGGGATTAATTAGAAGAGAGAGAAAATTAATCTAGGATTAATTATGGCGAGAATTTTATCTGGGATAAAATTCTATTAGAAGAGAGAGAACGATTAATTCGGAATTAATCGATAAAATAATATATTCGATATATTAAATGAAATTAGATTTCATAACGGAATTAAAATTGGATTTTAATTTGGGCGAACAAATTAATTTAAAATTAATCCGCGAGTGACTTTAATAGTAATTTTGCAAGGCATAATTATTTAATTAAATTTGATTTAATTAAGACGCAACGGAAAAATTCGTTAATTCAAAATTAACGAACCCGAGCCCGGAATGTTTTTTGCGGGCCCACTCGCATTTTGAATCAAGTGGGGCCCACCACAAGTCACATCATCTTGTCAACTTTGTCAAACTTTTTGGTTGATGGAAGTTGTTGGTAGTTGATGACTTGTAAAACACTTTAGCTTGATTTGTGATAGACTTTTACCAACTTTGATTATTTTTGGTATATGTCTTTTGATTTTTTGAAAATCAAATACAAGTCAACAAATCACAAAAATCTCTCTCTCTCTCTCTCATTCCTTGATCTTGGCGTGAACATTAGCCAATTTTTCTCTTCTTGGGAGTGAACCTAGGGTTCATTTCCTTTGATTTTTTTTATTCAAAAATCTATAATGCTAGTACATCAAAAGAGTCATTCAAAGGTGTTAGAGACACTAACCCTTGAGTTTGGAATTCAAGAACAAGCTTGGAAGCTCAATATACAAATCAAAATGAGCTTGGAGCAACTTCAAAGGAGCAAAAGTTTTGAACTCTCCACCAACATCCAATCCGTTCAAAGTAAGTATTTTCGCTACTTCTTTGCTTATTCACATGATTTTATGCTTAATGATCTTGGATTTAGTTCTTAGAGAACCCAACATATTGGTGGGCTGATATCAGCCAACATAGTTTGGGCTGCACGTTCAACACAAACTGGCCTGCTATACTACAGCTTAATTGCATCCTTATGCACGCGGGCCAGGGTACCTATAGACCCAAGAGAATAGATGATGCAGCCCACCACTACATTAACTGCTCGTATTATCCAACAACTCCGATCAGAGAGGCATACTCATGCTGAATCATCCTCATCAGCACATGTACCATCACAGAAACCTCAACCAGCGCGAAGACCATCACGATCACGATCTCTAGCACAACACGTAGCACGATTAGAATCTTGTATTGATTTCATCATTCAAGATAGCTTGGCCACGAGGCAACTGCTGCAACAAATGGCTCGCCATCTCAACATGAGGGATGATCAAATTCCAGAATTTCCTGACTTGCCAGAGGATGGTAACGATGACGAGGAAGCTGAGGACTGAAAACTCACGGTAACATTGTTCCTTCATCTTTATTTTGCTTTGTTTCTCATTAGGGACAATGCTAGGTTTAGGTTTGGGGGTGTGGGTTGTTTATGTTTAATGTTTTCTCCATCAATTTTTTTCTTTCCTGCATGTTTTTTTTATTCTCTGCATGTTGTGTGTTTGTTTTGCATGTTTGCGTGTTTTTAATTATTGCATGTTTTATTAAAAATAAAAATAAAAACAAAAAAAAAAACAAAAAACAAAAACAAATTTTTTTAAAAAAAAAGTCCAATGATAAGACTGTTTGTCTTAGTTAAAAAATTTTAGGAAAATATAAATGCTAATTTCACTTTTATCCTAATTTTGAGCCTCATATCTAGGTCAGACTCGTATGTACTAAAAAATAGTTCTGTAGCAGTTAGATAATAAGGAATTGATAAAGTGACTAGTTGAAATAATTGGTGGTTGATGATTGACCGTTTGCCTGAATTTCTGTTTCTGTCCACAATTATTTATAATGTGAGGTATGAAAAAAAAATCAAAAAAAAAATTAAAATAACCAAGCTATTACTTAGTAACCGGGCGTCTTGCCTCAGTAAGCAGAGATTGTTCGCGTCAAACGGGAAATCTTGAGTTAGTTTAATTAATAAAACATCCAAGATCCGAGTAATTAAGTCCGTAGGGGTGTTTTAACACCAAGTGCCCTAAAACCAACTGGTTTGGGAGTCACTGGCCCAAATCTCGTTACATGGATTGAAGATGTTATATATAAAAAAAAACACATACCTCACTTGCGCAGATTGTAGTAGACAGAACAATCTTAGATACTCAGGTTGGTTTAACCCATTAGCTATTGAGAATTGAGACGAAATCACCTAGTTGATAACTTAGAGTCAAAGCTGTTTGCAGAATTATTCACACACACACTTAGAG
The DNA here is from genome assembly GCA_019454045.1 of Zanthoxylum bungeanum. NCBI lineage: Eukaryota > Viridiplantae > Streptophyta > Magnoliopsida > Sapindales > Rutaceae > Zanthoxylum > Zanthoxylum bungeanum. The sequence continues at coordinate 36,448 of SKCR01033200.1, forward strand.
TCTGATTTAGATATTTTGTTCAAAGGAAAGGATTTTAGTTGAAGTATGCATTTTGAAGGTTCCTCTAACTTTGATGCTAGACATTCTCTGAGGACGTTGTTTATATAGCTATTATTTTGTTTATTTTATTTTATTTTCTCTTGTCTTTTTGCTTTTATGTGGATTAGTTTTGCTTTTGTGTGCATTAGTTTGACGTTTGTGGGTATCATCGATGTAAGCCCTCACGAGACAATAATTCATCCACTAGGGACACCTAGGTGTTTAAAGGCTTGTTGCATACGCTAAATGCAACCATGATCCCTACGAAAGTGGCTCAGTTTAATTTTAGTTTTAAGATGTTTATGTTATTTTTTTTGTTGTTGTTTTGCTCGAGGACTAGCAAAATGTTAGGTTTGGGGGTGTGATGAGTGGTAAATATATCACTATTTTCCACTCATTTGACCTAATATTTTGTATAGTTTCTCGGGTTTAATGAACGTTTTGATGTGTTTTATGTTGTTCTAGAGATAAATGAAGTTTTGGGAAGCAATGGAATCAAATCAGAGTCAAAACAGTAAAAAATGGACAAAAAGGGCAAACAAGTGGGAGTTTGATGGAGTTGGTGCTTGGAGTGCCAATCCGAATTGTATATTGTATTATTTATTAATAAAATAACTACATTTTTCATTTCATACCTTATTAATGGTATTGTCATTATACGTATTAGATTGATGTATAGTTATGCGAAGAATGACATCGACCTTAGAATAGTCTTGACACTAGGTGTAATCTATTCTTAAAGTAAATATCTATAGTCGTTAGTTTTGGAATATGGTCGAATTCCTATAACCTAGAAGATTAGCACATGTCGCATATTGGAATTGGGGTTCAAATGGTTTAACCCGATGTACCATGAGATTTGGAAACTCGTATAGACATATGGCTATTCGTTGAAACGAATACTGAATGACTCATATATGATTCCTAATAGTTGGAAGTACACACCCCCGTCAATAGAAATCTTCTCGAGTCAAGTAGCATATGCAATCTTTTGATTATAGGATATCATTGATTTTGTTTGAGATCCTCCACACTTTGATGCCATTCATATCAGAAATCTTTCATGGTCTGACCTCTAGATGTTCGTTGGGTGTGGATTGATGCACTCAAGAATCAAGTGTGAAGCAAGATAGGATCTGTCCGCCCGTATGTGTACCATAAGGGGCTTAGGTATCCATGTTAGTAAAGTCATGATTCTTAAATCTTTGGCCAAATTCGATCACCTAGGATGGATCGCATCAGTTATGAAGAATCGTGGACATTTCGACATGAGATGTACGCCTCAGAAACTTGACGGTATATTCTATGTTTCCTAAGCACAACTCAGATAGCCTACGATGGAGGGATTATTAAACATATGTGATGACCTCAACTTGTATGGTTCAGAAAGGTCGTTCGTGTTCTTCGCGAATTCGGAGGTGGCCGAATTGCGTACATATTAGCTAGGCTTATATGACGAACGTGTCTGAACTTAAAGAGTACCAATATGAAGTGTATTCGTTGAGCACTTGGGTAGCCGATTAATTTTGGTATAAGATAATATTCGATATTATAATTATCAACTAAGATAATCAAGTGTTATTGGATAACATTGGTTATTTACTTTGACCTAATTAGATTAATTGGATTAATTCAATAATTACACAAGGGTTTAATTGTAAAATCATAATTGTGTCTACCATTTAAGGATATTATTGTAATTGTAAGTATGTAATAATAGATGGTTTTGGCTTGATTTAATTGGATTATATCAAATTGTAAAACATTTAACTAATTTATTTCCTAATCTTTGGTTTGATTTAATTGGATTAAATTAAAGTGGGAGACAATGGAGATTAGTCACACCTAATTATCCATATTTGGAAAAATTGGATAAAGCCCACTTAAAAGTTGATTACAACTTTTATTAATGAAAAATTGCCTAAGTTTTTTAATAAATAGCAAACTTTATGAAGGTTTTAATTACAAGTATAAGCATAGCAAAAGCTTGAGTAAGCTAAGTAATTATTGAGAGATTAGCCTAAGTTAGAGAAGTGTTTAGAGAAGTATGTGAGTTCTCTACAACATTTCATCTAGGAAAAATCAAGATTGGATCTTGAAGTGAAGTTTGCTAGCATTGGAAATCAAAGTTGGATCTTGAAGTCAAACATGCACACCTTGGAGTTTCTCCAACTATTTTAACAAAGGAGAAGTAGATTGGATCTTGCATCAAACTTACTAAGGTAATGTTTGATATTCTCCTAAGCTATGTTCTTTTGTGTATTAGATGCATGAACACATATCTTTATGTAGAAATAAGGCTAATTAATTATGTTATGATACTTTAGAAGTATGAATACAATATGATTCTTATTAGGTCAAAATATTAATGTTAGACACAAACATAAAATTAGAGTTTGGAACTCTAGATTAAAACATAGAGCTATGGCTACCATTCTATAATCACTTGACTACCTTTGGGTGACCTAGAATTGTTCACTAGACATTTCTTATTAGGATTCTAATTTGGTTTGTGTATTGGATTCAAAATTTATGCAAGTACGTATTTAGAATAAATTTATGTTTTTGTAAAAATATTTTAAATTTTGAAAAACATGATTTTTATTCTATAACATGTGTTGATATTGGTTTTGATGTTAATAATTAATTTTGAGTGTTTTTGAAGTTTTTAGGGAAGACCGGAATAAACTAGGGTATTAGATCCTAATTCCTTCAGCTCACTGGAAATGAGCTGAAGGAAAATAATTTGCAAAAAATTAAGTGATCAGCGCGCAGTGCGCGCGCGTACTGTAGTGCGCTTACGTGCTACACGCGCTGATTTAATTTTCTGTGGTTCTTGAGCTTCCAGACTCCGATTCAGGCCCGGTTTTTTCCTATACACTCACAATTGAATAAAGTATTTTATTAAATAATTTAAAATTATACAGATACTTGATATCCATGGATTAGACTCATTTCTGCAGTGCGGGACACCGATCTAACCCCAGGGGTTCCACAACTGTCCCAACAGTTCGAAGCAAATCAAAATCAAAATTTATCGAAGGTCTAAGGAATTGTTCCGTGCTAAACTCAATGATGGTGGATCTGTCAACATTCATATTTTGAACATGATCGACCATATCCGATATCTGGAATGACATGGCATTGTGATTGATGAACGACTGGGCCGTAATTTGATTCTGTCTTCTTTGTCTGGATCTTATGTTGGCTTTGTGTTAAACTTCCATATACATTCAATGCAAGCTAGCTATGAAGAACTTCATAATATGTTACGCACGACGAAGCATGATCTGAGAACAGGCAACCCCACTTTGTAGCTCTTTGGTGGAGCTGGCTCTTCGAAGACTTCTGGAAAGTCAAAGAAAATAAAGATAGGGAAGAAGAAGATTACAAAACCATAAATAGCTCGCGACCAATGTCTACATTGCAAGAAGTTTGGACACTGGAAGAATGACAATCCAGAGCTGATAGGAAAAACAAGACCCTCATGTACGCTTTGTATTTTTCCAATTATTGACATCTCATTAGCCTTAGATGAAAATAGTGGATGGGTGTTAGACACTAGTAGTCCTACTCATATTTGCAACTCCTTGCATATAATGAGGTTAAGAAGAAGGCTGAATAAATGGGAGATCCAGCATAGAGTTGGCAGTGGCGAGGCATTGGATGTCAACGTCATAGGAACAATTGTTCTAAATCTCCCAAATGGATGTAAATTAGATTTACATGACTGTTATTATGTACTCTCACTTATCAGACAAATAATATCACTACCAATATTAGATAAAGATGGAAATAAAATAAACATTAAGGATGAAACTTTATGTTTATATGATAAAGAAAATTTATTGAAATGTGAATGTTATTTATCTAACGGTCACTATATTTCGGAAAAATATAGAGATGTCTTTAATTTAGAGGAAAATACAAGTAGGAAATCTAAACTAAATAATACTTAATTATGAAATATGAGATTGGGCCACATAGGTGTTAGAAGCCTATCTAAATTGGTAAATGATGATTTGATTGAAAATCTTACCTTAGATCCTTATCTGATTTGTGAGTCATGTATCAAATAAAAGATGACAAATGCCCTATTTCTTGGTGTTGGACACCGTGCTGGAGATTTATTAGAGCTAATACACAGGGATTTGTGTGGTCCATTAAATTATGCCGCTTATGATGGTTCAATATACTTCGTCACTTTCACGGATGATAAGTCTAGATATGGATATGTTTATTTAATGGAACATAAGTCGGAAATATTTGACCAAGTTAAAAATATTTTGAAACAAAGTAGAAAAACAAACCAATAAATTCATCAAGTGCCTTAGATCAGATCGAGGCAGTGAATACATGAGTGAAGAATTCAGAAGTTATTTAAGGGAGAATGAAATTCTTGCCCAATATAGCCCACCGGGAACCCCTCAACACAATGGTGTGTCTGAGCGTAGAAATCGTACTTTATTAGATATGGTGCGAACAATGATGAGCTATAAAGATATTGCTTATTACCTTTGGGGTTACGCTTTACTTACTGTTTCCTACATACTTAATAGTGTTCCATCAAAATCTATTTCTATGACCCCCTATCAGATATGGTTCAGTAGAAATCCAAGTCTTAGGCATTTAAAGATTTGGGGTTGTCCTGCATACATTAGAGTTCCATAGTGGGATAAACTAGCACCCATAAGGTATAAATATACTTGAAAACTCTTTGGGATATCAATTCTATGATTTAAGCAATGAAATGTATTTGTTGTTCGCTTTGCCACTTTTCTTAAAAATGATTTTTTGAGAAATAGTGAGAGTTGTAGAAAGATTGAACTTAATGAGTTTGATCCCAACAGTAAGGAACCTGAGATGGAACTATAGATCCAAATAGATAAATGATCTACAACACAGGTTCTACGTAAGTCGAATAGAATACAAATTCCTCCTGAAAGACTGTTTTTAACATCTGATATGACCGTTTATGTTCTCCTCTTGGAGCAAACAGATCCGACTACGTATAAAGAAGCGATATTGGATATCGATTCGGGAAAATGGCAGAAAACCATGAAATTCGAAATGGATTCAATGCATGACAATCAAATATGGGACATAGTTGAACTTCCTGAATGAGCTAAACCTATTGGTTGTAAATGGGTGTATAAAAAGAAGCGAGGGCCCGATAGAAATGTGGAAACCTTTAAGGCTTGACTGGTAGAGAAAGGTTACACTCAACATCCAGAGATTGACTATGAGGAAAATTTTTCACCATTAGCCATGCTAAAATCCATTAGAATTCTCTTAGCCATTGTTGCGCATCACGACTATGAGATATGGCAAATGGATATGAAAACCGCTTTCCTATATGGATTCCTTGAAGATGATATCTATATAAAACAACTAGAGGGTTTCGTATCCATTGAGACTTCAAACTTGGTTTGTAAGCTCCATAAGTCTTTTTATGGATTTAAACAGGCATCATGAAACTGGAATCGTCCTTTTGATGAGATAATTAGATTATCTAGATTCATCAAGAACGAGGAAGAACCATGTGTTTATAAGAAAGTGAGTGGGAGCATGATAGTTTTCCTAGCCTTGTATGTAGATGACATCCTTATCATAGGAAATGATATAGGATTGATGCAAATTGTGAAAGCCTATCTTTGCAAGAAATTCTACATGAAAGATATGGGTGAAACTTCCTATATACTAGGTATAAGGCTCTATCGGGATAACGTTAGGAAGCTTATAGGGTTGTCGCAATCGAAGTACATAGATAAGATGTTGGAAAGATACAGTTTTACCAACTGTAAGGTAGAAAATGTACCTTTCCATATGACATACATCTTTCAAAGAAAATGACACCTCAGATTGAGGAATAGAGAGTTAGGATGTCTAACTTGCCATATGCTTCTTGTATTGGAAGCATAATGTATGATATGCTATGTATTAAACCTGACATCAGTTTCAGCGTCAGTGTGACCAACCGATATCAATCTGATCCAGGTAATGATCATTGGACAGCCGTGAAATATATTCTGAAATATCTTAAAGGTATTGGGGATAAGTTTATGATATATGAAGAAAATGATCTACAGGTTAATGGTTATACAGACTCCGACTTCTATGGAGATCTAGATGATAGAAAATCTACATCAGATTACATATTTACCCTTAATGGTGGTGCGGTTAGTTGGTGATGTTTAAAGCAAGGCTCAACAGTTGATTCCACCACTGAGGCGGAATTTATAGAGGCTTCAAAAGCTGCTAAAGAAGCTATATGGATTAGAAATGTTATCACAGAACTTGACGTTATGCCTAGTATTACGGATTCAAGCCCATTGTACGGTGATAATAGCAGAGCCATTGCGCAAGCTAAAGCGCCGAGAGCGCATTCCAAGTTTAAACACGTGGAAAGGAAATACCGCGTAATTAGAGAGATAATTGATTGAAAAGACATAGTGGTCTTGAAGGTTCAAGGACTAGAAAACATAGTAGACCCGCTTACAAAAGCCTTACCTCATAAGTTATTCGATAAATATGTTGAGGATATGGGACTACTGTACCATCTATATTGGCACTAAGCAAGTGAGAGTTTGTTGGAATTGGTTTTTGGAGTGCCAATCTAAATTGTACATTTTATTATTTATTAATTAAATAACTACATTTTCTTTTCATATTTTATTAATGGTAATTTCATTATGCGTATTAGATTGATGTATAGATATGCTATGAATGACATCGACCTTAGAATATTATTGTCGTAATACTGGATACTAGGTGGTCCTATATTGGGATAAGTATTACTATTATAAATTATTCTTAAAGTATATATATTCATAGTTTTTGGTTTTGGAATACGGTCAAATTCCTATAACCTAGAAGACTAGCACATGTCGTATATTTGAATTGGAGTTCCAATGGTTTAACCTAATTTACCAAGATTTTTGGAAACTTCTCGAGTCGAGTAACATATGTGACCCTTTGACTATAGGATAACATTGATTTTCCAAAATAATTTATACAATTCGCAACATAAACCATAAAATTTTTTCAGAATTCCGAAACTGCCCAGAATTTTCCAGAATTATGAAAACACCACAGATTTTGTATTAATTGTAATTTGGCCCAATTTGTTCAAAAAACATCAAGATCAAATCCAATGAATCCCAAATTTGACATACATCAAATATACATCACATTATATCATATGTATGAAAAAATCCAAAATTGGAATAGGTTTAGAACTCTAATTTCATAAATTAGTCCAATTACACAATTTACATTAAATTGATAAAATTCAACACTTTAATCAATCAATTACCACATCAATCAAGTCTCACCATCATGAAATTAATCAAGAACAATTCTAGGTTAATTATGAATGGCTAATCAACTCTAGAATGGCAACTTAGATTACAAATTAATCTTATAAGATTGATTACACTAATAAGCTTATAAATTATACATACATGCTAATCATATCCAACAAGCTTTAAACACATATAATCACAAACCCAAAGAGTTGAGACATCAACTTAGTAACACAAATTGGAGCTAAGATTAATTGAAACAATTTTCATGTTGAAGGAAGTTGAAGAATACTACCAATTTTCCAAAAATGCTTAAGTTTTCCTTTTGTTTTTCCTTCAAAAATGCTCTTAACTCCTTTTGCAATTTTGTTAAGCTTGTGTTTTGCTCACTGGAAAAACAATGGAACCACGAACCATTTTGTATCTCTTTTTTTTTGTTCATAATGGCTGAAAAACATTAAACAAAAATAATAACAATTTATTTCAATTTGTTTAATTTTCATTAGTCCACCTTTTATTTACTTTAATAAAGCAAATCAAAAAGTGTTCCAATGGAATAAGGTCATTTTCCAACATTAATAAAGCAAATCATTATTAAGATATTTATTTTATTAATTAATTTACTTATTTAACAATTAAATAATTAAATACAAATATCTTAAATATATTTATTATATTAACATTAAATATCTCAAATACATATATTAATGATATATGCCAAATATCACAATTTGATATTTTATTAATCTGTATTTAATAAAATCAATTATTAAATACAAATACACATTAATTCAGAAATAACCGTTAGGTCCCGATTGCATGTATTTTTCGTTTAACTATTAAATGAGTTATAAATAATCAGTATTATTCATAACAGTTGCCCTAGTGCTCTACGAGTATATTTCATTAGTGAGACACTCTAGATTCAGGCATATCCGTCACGAAATCTAATTTCGTGTCCATAATTCACCCACCCGTAATTTATGACGACCACAGATAAACTCGTTGAATCATAAAAGTCGAGTTCAATGTATACGTATAATCCCTCTGTCATAAGTATCCGGATTATTCCAGAGATATAGATATAAACATCAAATCTCTATAGAAATAATCTCGTCGGCGTATCTATTAGCAATCTCTAAATAACATTCGGAACTTATTTCTGAAGTATACTATGGCCATAGATTTAACAGATTGCTAATCACATATGGACTACCTATGCTATGTACATAAAACTGACGGATCCTTTCTTGATACACACATGATATCATGAGCATGAGTCCACACCCAACAAACATGCGGAGGTCTGATCTAAATAGATCGGTGACGTTACTGCCATCTAAGTGTGGAGGATAATTCATATATCCACAGTGGTATCTCAAGTCAAATAATCAATATGCTACTCAACCCGAGATGATTCCTATTGACGTTGGTGTACCCTCTATTAGGAAATCTTCGGTGAGTCGTTCAGTATTTATCAAATAAACACTTACACGTCTATACGAGTCTCCCACGACTCATGGTTCATTGGGATAAACCATCGGACCTAGTCCGATATACGACATGTACTGGTCTCAGTGGATTTTACTAACCGACTCGTGTTAATAAATCTTGACCAAGAACTTAATTTAAGGATATACAACTTATAGTGACACTTCCAAATGTCAATTACAAGCTATGTTGTAACTGCACACTACGTTGTAAATCATGGGGTCTTTGTCTAATATATATACATATCACTAAACGAGATTTAGTTTCAATCTAATCGAAATTAGATCGAATACGTATATAAAAGACAATAGGTGCTACCATTTAAATTAGTAATATTATGGAAAAATGTATTGCTCGTATTCATGAATCGAACATAAATACTATCTGGATTGGCGCTCAGAGCACCAACCCTAACAATTTCTCCCACTTGCTCTAATGTCATTCCATGGTATCATATATATATTCCAATGTGTATCACATACTCATGGCCCTCAAGAACTCCCCTAGCGCTCAAGAGGTAGATTATTGCAAGTAAGTCTGCTCTGACATATTGAGTTTGTCCAACAAACACAATAATTTTCCTTAGCAAGCATCATTCATATTTTTGTAGAAACTAAGTTCTACATCAATATGACTCAGATGCCGTATCAATATTGTGCTTCAACTACTAAGTTGTCTAAGTATTTACGGATCAAATCAAAAATACTATCTAGACAACCGCAAATACAATACTAATAACAAACTTCTAATCAGCGAGGTCACTATGCAACTTCATAAGTCAATACTTCATAAGTTACAACTAACTCCACTCTTGTAGTGGAATCATCTGTGACACTCCCACTGCATCTTTTCTGACTCTTTATGACATAGACTGTCTAATGTCATAATTAGACTCAAAACTAATCTGATCCTAATGGTTGCGGATTTATTCTCCATTAATAAGAAACTCGTTCTTAATATCTCAAAGATAATAAAGAAAATGTTTCAAGACACATCTTATAGTCTAGAGGATATCAAAATAACTCGTAACAATTACGATTAAATTGATATCTCTTATCGTACTCTATATAGTATTCATTATTCCATCATCCTATGATGCATAAGATTGATTAGACATTCTAGTCAACATCTCTTTCGAAAAAGGAATCTTTTTTTAAGAAAGATGAATATTATACATAAGACATACACTAACTGTCAAACAGTTATACTAACTGTCATACAGATAGTCTTGTTGCGTCTTTTATTAGATCATATCTAATGTACAATTAATAGGAGTATCTCACAAGTCTCTTAGTTTTATATCTTATACAATACTTTATATCAAATATAATAGAGACCACTCCCACTGCATTCACGAAGAAAATAAGACTGAGGTAAACATTTTTACCTCATAAACATCTTATTATTACATTAATAATGACAATGTCATTATGATGTAAAATACTAGAAAGATATTTGTACGCTCCCACTAACCCTTCTATCTCATATGTATTCTCTATGCTTTGATAAAATCAGACAATTTGACTGATATCAAAATTAGAAAACACTGATTTCCAAAAAGCTCATCCGAGTCTACAATAGGCTCTATAAGCTAATATAATAAATTGTAATCTTAGCATAATACAAATGCCAAGGCCATTCCAAAAAGAACTCTTCAAACTAAGAAATCACAATGGATCTCTTATCTGAAGAAACCATTTAGAAATGCCACTTTGTATTCTTTTAGCTAAAATGTACAATTTAATATCATCATTAACCAACATATCTTAAATTATTCAGTCAGTGCGACTAGAGACAAGTTTCCTTAGAATCTACAATAGATTGATGAGTATAACTTTTCTCATTGTCATACTATAAAAGTCAAACCTTTATTAAGCTCACTGTGCTTTTGCTGCGTAAACCATTTGCACATTTTATGAACGATTCATAATGAAAGCTCAATCAAGTTCTAGACTTGATCGTAGTAAGCTATGAACAATCTTAGATCTATGTTAATGTTAATTTCCGGAATCGATATCAAATATTGTTCTCACTATAAGTTATAGGATAATTTTCTTCAATAAGAAAACAACAGAACCATTAAGTATCAAATATTTTGTGAATGATTCTGACATCCTATAACACTTATATGGAAGTAATAAAAGGGTATTTTTCATCTTATTAATTATGTAGTTCCATTTACAGTTTATCACCGTATTTGACTTCAATAAGTCAAGTCTTTTCTACAATAGTCAACATCCAATGTTACACTCTAAGTAATAAATAATTTTATTACTCGAGATCGTAGAAAATATATTCTATCAAATAGAATACAATATTCTAGTAAATAAAATAAATGATAAACTTATACTCGTACCTCTGAGGCGCAAGTAATATCAATTATATAACAATTGTACAAAAGATAGATTCAAATCTCAAACATTTCAAGATTCGAATTTTCTACTTGTACATATTATATACGTAACTGTAGAAACTAATGGAACCTTAATTATATGGATGAACAAGTGTTTCTGGAGCATATCCCCAAGAGTATTGAAACTAATTATGTAACACTCAATACCAAACGAATCAAATCGCATAAGATTCGATTTCTTCCATTAATCAATTCCATCAATATGGAATCTGTTAGGTTCTAATGAACAAACCAAGATCATATTAAGCATAAAATCATGTGAATACGTAATGAAGTATATCGGAAATATACTCACATTGAACGGTTGGATGTTGATGGAGAGTTCAAAAATTTTGCTCCTTTGAAGTTGTTCCTAGCTCCTTTTGATTTGTATGTTGAGCTCCAAGCCTCCATGTTTGAGATTCCAAACTCTAGGGAATGTTTCCCTATCACCTTTGTATGATCCTTTAAGTGCTATCTCTTTGAAAAATTTGCAACAAATTCTTCCTTGTGTTCTTATTACATTCGGCAAAATGCAAGAAGAATGGAGAGAGGGAGAGTCACGGTTTTGGAGAAGAAAAGAGAGTGAAAATGATTTTTGTTGACTTACTTTGATTTTCCAAAAACAAAATATGATATACCAAAAATCAAATGTTTGGTAAAAGTCTATCACAAATCAAGCTTGAGTGCAAGATAAGCAACCACCAACTTCTTTCACCATAAAGTAACAAAGTTGACTAATGATGTGACTTGTGGGCCCCACTTGATTCAAAATCCAAGTGGGCCCGCAAACATATTCTGGGCACGGGTTCGTTAATTCAGAATTAATGAATTTTTCCTTTCCGACGTAATTAAATCAAATTTAATTAAATAATTTTGCCTAGCAAAATTACTATTAAAGTCACTCTCGAATTAATTCTAAATTAATTTGTTCGCCCGAATTTAAATCCAATTTTAATTCCGTTATGAAATCTAATTTCATTTAATATATCAACTATATTATTTTAATCGATTAATTCCAAATTAATCGTTCTCTCTCTTCTAATTGAATTTTATCCTAGATAAATTCTCACCGTAATTAATCATAGATTAATTTTCTCTCACTCATAATTAATCCCAGATTAATTCTCTTCGAGTCATACGTCATCGGTGAATCTTCGGGAAGTGACCCATGAGATCCCTGGATATATTGGCAGTAAATCCGGTCATCAGACTATTCGAACACGTGCGTACCTCGTACCACGTTCTTACCGATTTACAAGACATGGTTGGCTTCTAGCAAAGCGCCATGCCTACCCAATTCTCCAGAAATATTCTTTTAAGGAATATATAATCTTTGTCAGGTGTAGTATACGTAGTATTGCGTATTGCGATCCAGTATCGATATCACATGCTAGGCCTAGGGCTGGAATTGTGTATGCCCCGTACGAAGCATATATCAGATCTCTGGTAACTAGTCTCTATAATCGGATAATCATGACCTAGTCATATTATCCCGATGACTACAGTACTAAAGAGTACTAGTTCCGTATCATGCGTGATCATCATCTCCATATGACTGAAGTGATACTTCCGTCTTGACATCACACCCAATACACTACGATTCTCAGTATAGCCAGAAGAGGCGTACACAGAACATGTTAAAGCCCCGGACGACCAAAACCAAAGTATACTGATTGTCGCAAGTATTAGCGATGCAAGTCTCAAGTTAAGACCAAATACACCTACCCTGATTCGGATTCCCATAGACACATAGTCATACTACCAATGGGATTCCGAGGGGTCTATCCAGAGCGAAGCTGTTCCCGTACCATCGGTAAACACAATCTCCTATCACACTTACATAAGTATCCAATACTTAAATATATGAGAACTTTGCCGTTATGCTCCCACAATGCGCACAAATGCAATACTAATCTATTCCGTATTATCGATGTCCAGTCTCGATAATACTACGACTATGGATATTTAATGATTAAACCTTAGTGGATTAATATTGTCTCATATCTTATTAATCTGATACTAATCATATGGACTTTTATCATTTATATATCTTGGTAATCTAATTACAAATGATAAAAGAGCAATTTCCTTTGTCACATAGTTAATTTGTACAACAACACCATGTTCTGTACAAATAGTGATGCTATGGGTCATACATTTCCAACAATCTCTCACTTGGCCTATAGCCAATCACTCAAGTGTCTAACACCTGACTATGTACGGGTCGCTCAAACTTCTGCTGAGAAACAGCTTTTATCAGCGGATTTACAATGTTATCATCTGATGCATTTTATTCGATCATCACATCGCCACGATGTATGATCAAATGAATCAGATGAATTAGTCGAAGTACATACTTGGATCATTGATAAGACAGTGGTTCCTTAGCCTGTGCTGTAGCCTAGCTCAGCTGCTAATAGAACTACTCCTAATCCAATTAGGATTATATAGATCCAAAATGCTTCTATTGTTGCCTCAGCTGTAGCAATGTTCCGCTTTTGTTATTTATTCGGCAACAGTATCTTGCTTGGAAGATTTCCAGCTCACTGTTCCGTTATTCAAACTTAATAAATACCCTAATTCCGACTTAAAGTCGTCTTTGTCGGTTTGGAAACTTGCAGCGGTGAACCCAGTCACCTCAAGTTCTCCTTTCCCCATATTTTAAAAATGCATTCTTAGTTCCCCATATTTTAAGAAACGCGTTTTATACTATTTTGCGGAAAAATATTTTCGTAAAAGTTTCACGGTGTTTCTATATTATTTATGTCTTTATTTGATATCGAATAAATATGTTTGGGTGAAATATGAATAAATTATTAATATTGGATATTGAATAATTTATTCATAAGTTTAAAAATTTTAAACTATGATTTCGCACGAACTACGCTTCTTCCGATGCGCCGCTCTGATAAACCCCAACACACTGTCCACTAACATTTTTACATATAAACACCAAATTTGAAACTAACTAACGATAATGAAAATAAAATTATTAAATAACACATGATATATATTTATTAGATGGGTCCATTCAACCCTACATATAATGCCCTAATTTGGCCTTATTGAGAATAAGGATATTTAACTAGATAAGTTGAGATATAATTTTTTTTCTTTGAATATTACATTATAGTTTGATATACTCATCAGGGCCTGTCTCGATGTATTAAAGTTAAAGTTTAGTTCATAAATCTAAAATTAAAGAATTAATTAAATAATATAAATTTATTGTTTAGTCTTATTTGAGATAATGTATTATAGGAAAAAAATCAACCCATACCTCTAAACTTATTTCGACTTTAATCATGGGATTTTAAGTTTTTTCTCTCTTTATTCTTTCTATTCTTTTTTAGTCATTTTTTGACTAATAAGAAGGTTAACTTAAATTTTCGCCCCTTTTACCCTTATACACATCAGAATTTTATTATTATTATTATTATTTTGAAAGATAAGAGAATGGGCAAACTCAAATACATTTTTTAACCTCATACCTTCTCTAGGATTTGAATTTGGGCATTATATTTGAAAGAACTTATTTTTACTTTAAATATACTATTCTTTGATATTTTTGGTATGGGGTGAAATAATTTATAGTCATATATTGATTGTGGCTAAATAAATACACTCAATCACACACATAATTGACAGTCATCGTGTGACTGTAGATGAAAAACACAGTTATAAATGTGACCACATCCCTAAATTATCAGTAATCCAAATGATAGTTACATTATGACTGTGGTTTTTAAAAAATACTCTATTAAATGACAACAATTTGTGTAATTGTAGGTAAAAAAAAAACACAGTCACAATGTAATTGAGATACATATATAACTAAATTATCAGTCACATAACTGGCAACGTGACTGAAGTCACAATTGTGAGTTACCCAACTGATAGTTATATTGTGATTGTGAGAAAAATATAACTATGACTGAGGTATTTGTGATTTAAGTAAAATGTGATTGTAACTGTGCACAATGTGACTGAGGTTAATGATGTGACTGAAGGTAAGTACTGTGATTGAGATAATTAATGTGACTGAAAGTAAGTAATATGAATGAGACTCATATAACACAACTTTCGGTCACCAATGTGACTATAATGGAGGTATAAAGTATGTGCAATATAATAATTTTAGGTTAATGTAAGTCCGAATTTTAGAGAGGTTTGTTGATGAAAGTTATAGGTATGTATGCATATTTTTATATATTATGATTTGATGTCTTAATGAAAGAGATATGTGTGTTAAAAAATGACTAATTTGAAACTATTATTCTATTATAAATGTAAGAGTAATTTTTGACTAATTTTTTCCCTTCAAAACATATTGACAATGAATCATATTTTAAAATTTGTAAATTAATAATGTGTAATTTTCTTCATGAAATTATATTTTAAAAAAAATATTTATATTTTGGTTTAAGATTAAAAAAACGTTTTAAAAAAAAAATAGTGTTTTAGAAACCTGACTGATGATCGAACCTAGGGGTGTCCGCGGTGCAGTTCGGGTCGGTTTTTTCGTTTTACACTTCAAACCGCGTGAGTTGGTGGTTTGAGAAATTAGAAACTGAAATCGCAAATTTGATATGGAAAATTGCGGCTGTTCGGGTCTGCGGTTTGGATTATAATTTTGTAAAGAAAATTTTCTGTGTTTTCACATGATAATTGAAGATAAAAAAAATACCGAATTTTCATTTATACATTGCATATTGTAAAATAATCATTAAATATCTTAAATTTCATAGTTAAAGAAGAAGAAAAATACAAAATAATGTCTAATTTGAACGCGAGTCGGCGGTTTAGGCGGTTCGGGTCTCGATTCGGTTCAAAATTTACGGTTTAGGCGGTTCGAGTCACAGTTTGAGTCAAAACCGCGCACTGATCCAAAATTTTCGATTTGGTTCAGGCTGACCCGAAATCATTTTCAATATTTTTTCAAACCGCGCGGTTCGGTTAGGGTCGGGTTGCGGTTTGAACCGAAACCGTGAACACCCCTAATCTAACCAATGATCTAAAAGGTTTAATGAGTCACTAATTTAATTGATTGAATTATTATGATTGAACCGATAAAATCAGATAACGTTATAAATAATTTTAATTAATTAAAAATTATAAAAATTAAAATTTTGGTGTCAGTTCGATTTTAACTAATTTTGACTAATTTTTTACTCTCAAATTTTAAGATTTATCCAAATATAATTACAATTCATTCTTGATTGGACCAATCCAACTAACCTGTCTGATTTAGTTTTAAAATAATGATGAAAAATTACATTCTTATGTTCACAATATGGACGTGGATCAAATTTTTTATTTTTTTTAAATAAAAATAAAAATAAAAATAAAAATTTGGACGGTTGGTTGGTTTGATATATTAAGTGGACACGTGGTAGTGAAACAACACGACACACGTTGTTGACGGTGGATTTTGGTCTCAGGGTAATACGGGAATATCACCTCCGAGGCAATCCTCCTCCAACTGTGAATTTGTTTGGTTACGCGGGAAACCAAAAGCAAACTTAGCGGAAAACAAGAAAATACGCCAATCAGACAAGGTGATTTAACGTGGTTCGGTGGATTTTGAGATCCGACCTACGTCCACGGACAAGAACAGGGTGGTACTTTTTATTACTCAAATACACTATTCGGGTCTCTTCTTTGCTTTTACAAATAAGAGCTTTATGATTCTAATCCCTCACTCTTGTGATGATTTTCAGATGATGCCTTCAACTTGTCCTTCTACACTCACTCTACCCTCCTATTTATAATGGTGAAGAAATCAGATTCCTATTTGTACAAGAATTCCCAATTTGGAGATGGTCTCCTTTTCCTATCAGGATTCCTAGTCAAAACTATTCCCTTTTCCCATAAGGATTCCTAATCAAAACTACATTTACTTCCTTTATCCTATTAGGATATTAAGTTATTACTTTACCCCATTAAAGTAGGACAACTTATCCCTTTTCCGCAAGAATAGGATGCTTTATCTTCCTGAGCACGCCTCGTCATGTGCTCGGTCTTCATGAGGTCGGTCATGATAGCCATTTGAACTGAGAATGCTGATGTCGATCTGATAATGCTCGGTCATCCGATCTCAAGTGCTCGGCCATTTAGTATAAAGTGCTCGGCCTCTTACCGTCAAGTTGTCGGGTCGGCTTTAACGGTCTCGATCAATGGAGTTACCCCTTTTACCCCTGTCGTGTTGTTTAAATAACATAGTGCCCGAAAAACACCATCAACATCTGTCCCCTAGTTCTCGGTAACAACGAGTTTGTGAGTTGATGCCGGGAACTATAAAAAAGATGGTGTGCTGATCGCCTTGCTGGTGGTCGCTCCAGAATTCACCGAGAAATTGTCTTTGCCATCAACTAAGTCTTTTGTTTCTATCTTCATATCCTCGGTTTATTGGAGATGCTGACTCTTTTCAGAATGATTCTCCACCTCAAAGCAAATTGCTTACTTGGGTCGTTCCATCGGGAGATGAAGTTCCTCTTGTTGTCCAAACTAAAAATGACTCCTCCTCTGTAATATATGTACTAGAGATTTGGGGGTCCTGACCCCTGACTGATCCAATCTCGATTGTGAGGAGAAAATTTTGCCTCTGAGCTAACGATGATGTGCTCGGTGGCATGTGATCCTGTCTCGAGCTGTGAGAGATGCTCGGGCCTGGGGGAACATTACGTCCCCAGTCCGAAGGACTGACTCGGTGGGACGCAACCCGACCCCGAGCTGAGAACGACATTGGACCTGAGGGAATGTTACGTCCCCAGTCCGAAGGGCTGACTCGGTGGGACGTACCCCGACCCCGAGCTGAGAAAGGCACTTGGAAGTGGGGGAATGTTACGTCCCCAGTCCGAAGGGCTGACTCGGTGGGACGTACCCCGACCCCGAGCTGAGAAAGGCATTTGGACCTGGGGGAATGTTACATCCCCGGTCCGAAGGGCTGACTCGGTGGGACGTACCCCGACCCTGAGCTGAGCGAAATACTTGGGTTCTGGGGGAATGTTACCTCCCCAAACCAAAGAAGCTGACTCGGTGGGACGTAACCCGACCCCGAGTTGAGTGAAAGACTTGGGTTCTGGGGGAATGTTACGTCCCCAGTCCAAAGGGCTGACTCGGTGGGACGTACCCCGACCCCGAGCTGTGAAAGGCACTTGGACCTGAGGGAATGTTACGTCCCCAGTCCGAAGGGCTGACTCGGTGGGACGTACCCCGACCCCGAGCTGTGAAAGGCACTTGGACCTGAGGGAATGTTACATCCCCAGTCCGAAGGCTGACTCGGTGGGACGTACCCCGACCCCGAGCTGTGAAAGGCACTTGGACCTGAGGGAATGTTACGTCCCCAGTCCGAAGGGCTGACTCGGTGGGACGTACCCCGACCCCGAGCTGTGAAAGGCACTTGGACCTGAGGGAATGTTACATCCCCAGTCCGAAGGGCTGACTCGGTGGGACGTAACCCGACCCCGAGTTGAGTGAAAGACGGGTTCTGGGGGAATGTCACCTCCCCAGACTAAAGAAGCAGACTCGGTGGGACGTCGCCCGACCCCGAGCTGAGCGAAAGACTTGGTCCTGGGGGAATGTTACCTCCCCAGACCAAAGCGGCTGACTCGGTGGGACGTAACCCGACCCCGAGTTGAGTGAAAGACTTGGGTTCTGGGGGAATGTTACCTCCCCAGACTAAAGAAGCAGACTCGGTGGGACATCGCCCGACCCCGAGCTGAGCGAAAGACTTGGTCCTGGGGGAATGTTACGTCCCCAGTCCAAAGGGCAGACTCGGTGGGACATCGCCCGACCCCGAGCTGTTTGAATCACTTGGTCCTGGGGGAATGTTACGTCCCCAGTCCAAAGGGCAGACTCGGTGGGACATCGCCCGACCCCGAGCTGTTTGAATCACTTGGTCCTGGGGGAATGTTACGTCCCCAGTCCAAAGGGCAGACTCGGTGGGACATCGCCCGACCCCGAGCTGTGAATCATTTGGTCCTGGGGGAATGTTACGTCCCTAGTCCAAAGGGCAGACTCGGTGGGACATCGCCCGACCCCGAGCTGTTTGAATCAGTTGGTCCTGGGGGAATGTTACGTCCCCAGTCCAAAGGGCAGACTCGGTGGGACATCACCCGACCCCGAGCTGTTTGAATCACTTGGTCCTGGGGGAATGTTACGTCCCCAGTCCTAAGGGCAGACTCGGTGGGACATCGCCCGACCCCGAGCTGTTTGAATCACTTGGTCCTGGGGGAATGTTACGTCCCCAGTCCAAATTGCAGACTCGGTGGGACATCGCCCGACCCCGAGCTGTTTGAATCACTTGGTCCTGGGGGAATGTTACGTCCCCAGTCCAAAGGGCAGACTCGGTGGGACATCGCCCGACCCCGAGCTGTTTGAATCATTTGGTCCTGGGGGAATGTTACGTCCCCAGTCCAAAGGGCAGACTCGGTGGGACATCGCCCGACCCCGAGTTGTTTGAATCATTTGGTCCTGGGGGAATGTTACATCCCCAGTCCAAAGGGCAGACTCGGTGGGACATCGCCCGACCCCGAGCTGTTTGAATCACTTAGTCCTAGGGGAATGTTACGTCCCTAGTCCAAAGGGCAGACTCGGTGGGACATCGCCCGACCCCGAGCTGTTTGAATCATTTGGTCCTGGGGGAATGTTACGTCCCCAGTCCAAAGGGCAGACTCGGTGGGACATCGCCCGACCCCGAGCTGTTTGAATCACTTGGTCCTGGGGGAATGTTACGTCCCCAGTCCAAAGGGCAGACTCGGTGGGACATCGCCCGACCCCGAGCTGTTTGAATCATTTGGTCCTGGGGGAATGTTACGTCCCCAGTCCAAAGGGCAGACTCGGTGGGACATCGCCCGACCCCGAGCTGTTTGTCTCAGTGGTGGTTGCTTTTACTTTTAAAGGATTTTGCCAGAAAATGAAATTTTATTCATGTTTGGGGGCGGGCCGCCCTCTTTACAACAGTTGTTCCAATTCGGTATTTTTGTCCGGTTTCTGCAAAAAAGAAAATATAAGTTGATTTTTACGGGAAGTACTTTCTTAACATCTCGGCGTTCCATGGTTTCTTCAACCTCATGCCGTCCAGATGCTCTAGGATGTAGGCCCCTGGTCTTGCTACCTCGGTGATTTTGTAAGGTCCTTCCCACTTGGCACCTAACGAACCCTCTTCAGGTCGTCGGGTATTCAGAGTCACTTTTCTTAGCACTAGATCGCCTGGTAGGAAGGAGCGGGTCCGAACTCTCTCCTATTGTAGAATCGGGCCATTCTTTGATAAGTTCTTCGTTCCGTTCGTTCTCAATGTGGCGGACCCTGTGGGTTGATATTCCGATCTCTGCCGGGATGACGGCCTCACATCCGTATGATAGGGAGAAGGGTGTTTCTCCGGTTGAGTCCTTGAAGGTCGTTCGGTGTGCCCACAGTACCTCTGGTAGCTCCTCGACCCATAGGCTTTTGCTTGATCCGAGTCGAGCTTTCAGGTTTGACTTGATGGTTTTATTGGTGGCTTCAACCTGTCCGTTCGACTTGGGATGGGCCGGCGAGGCGAATTTTAAGGTTATTGGAGGTCTTCACAAAGTTTTCTGAATCCCCTGCTGTCGAATTGCTTTCCGTTGTCGGTGATGATTGCTTGGGGGATCCCGAACCTGCAGATTATATTTTTCTTCAGGAACTCTGTGGCTTTCTTCTCCGAGATGGTGGACAATGGTTCTGCCTCTACCCATTTGGTAAAGTAGTCTATGGCCACGATTGCATATCTCGCCTGGCCTCGTCCTTTCGGCATCGGCCCTATAATGTCTACCCCCACTGTGCGAAGGGCCAGGGGCTGGATATGGTGGTCAGCTGTTCCGCCGGCTGATGGTAGAGGTTGGCATTCTTTTGGCATCCCTCATATTTCCGTGCTATCCTTACGCCATCCTCGTGCATGGTTGGCCAGTAAAACCCTTGCCTGAAGGCTTTGAAGGCGATTGATCTTCCCCCGGCGTGGCTTCCGCAGATGCCTGCGTGAATCTCCCTGAGCACGTAGTCTGCTTCTTCTGGTGCTAAGCATCTTAGGAGGGGTACGGTGTATCCTCTCCGGTAAAGTACTCCTTCAATCAGGGAAAACTTGGTGCTTTTGAACTTCAGCTTCCTGGCCTCCTTTTTATCTTTAGGGGTTTCTCCTGTTTCCAGGTACCTCCTGATCGGTTGCATCCATGAATCTTTGTTTTCTTCTTCCAGTACGTCTACCTCTGTCTCCCCTATGCTTCTTTCTCGGAGGTATATAAGAGGGATTACCCTGGGGTTTTCTGTCCTCATTGAAGAGGCGAGTCGGGCTAGGGAATCTGCTTCGCAGTTGTCTTCTCGTCCGACCTGTTCGAAGAGTACGTTTCCCACTTTTTCCACCCATTTCTTTACTTCGGCCAGGTAAGCTACCATGGCTGGTTCTCTGGCTTGAAAGTCCCCTTTCAGCTGTTGTATTGCTAGCTGAGAATCACTCCTGATTACTACGTTATGGACCCCTACTACCATACATAGCTTAGTCCGGCCAGTATTGCCTCGTACTCTGCTTCATTGTTTGTAGTTTTGAAGGCAAATTTGAGGGCGAGCAGTATTTCTTCTCCCTTTTCACTTTTTAGTGCTACCCCTGCTCCGTAGCCGTGTGAACTTGCGGATCCGTCTACAGACATTTCCCACCTGTCTTCTTCCACGGCCAAGACCTGCGGTTCTGTGAGTTCTGCTATGAAGTCCGCTAAGGCCTGCCCTTTTATTGCTGTTCTTGGGAGGTAGGAGATGTCGTGCTCGCTTATTTCTACTGACCACTTCATCAGTCTCCCTGAGGCCTCTGGTTTCTGCAAGATTTGTCTCAGTGGATAATCTGTGTATACCTTGATCGGATGGGCTTGAAAGTATGGTCGTAACTTCCGTGCTGCAGTGACCAGGGATAGGGCAATGAGTTCATGTATGAGGTATCGAGTTTCTGCATCCAGCAGGGCTTTACTGACGTAGTAAACCGGTTTCTGGACATGGTCGGTCTCTTGTACCAGTGCGAGCTTACTGCGTGTTTTGAGACGGCCAGGTATAGGTACAGTGTCTCCCCTGGGAGGGGTTTGGCTAGGAGAGGGGGCTGTGCCAGGTATTGTTTTAGGTGCTGGAAGGCTTCTTCGCACTCAGGTGTCCAGTCGACCCCTTTTTGAGTCTTTTTGATGACTTTGAAGAAAGGATGGCACTTGTCGGTTGCTCGCGAGATGAACTGGTTGAGTGCGGCGATTCTTCCTGTAAGGCCTTGTACTTCCTTAACTGTCCGGGGTGATTTCAGGTCTAGCACGACTTGTATCTTTTGCGGGTTTGCTTCAATGCCTCGTGAACTCACCATGTAGCCCAGAAATTTTCCTGAGGCTACCCCGAATGCACACTTCTCTGGATTGAGCTTTAAACTGTGTTTCCTCAGGAGTTCGAAAGTTTTCTTCAGGTCGGTCTCACTCTCTTGGTTCTCGGACATTGTTATCATGTCGTCGACATATACCAGCATGGTTGTGCCGATGAGCAGTTTGAAGATTTTGTTCACTAATCTCTGGAAAGTCGCCCCTGCATTCTTCAATCCGAAAGGCATTACTTTATAGCAGTACAGCCCTTGGTCAGTGATAAAGGTGGTCTTCTCCTCGTCCGCAGGGTGCATCTTGACTTGATTGTATCCCGAGAAAGCGTCCATGAAGCTTAGCAGCCCTTGGCAGGCTGTTGTGTCTACCAGTTGGTCTATATTTGGGAGGGGAAAGCTGTCTTTTGGACATGCTTTGTTGAGGTCGGTGAAATCTACGCACATTCTCCACTTTCCGTTAGATTTTTTCACCAATACCACGTTGGACACCCATTCTGGGTATTTTACCTCCCGGATGAACCGGCTTTCAGCAATTTTTCCACCTCGGTTGCTATTGCTCCGCATCGCTCCTGGTTGAATATTCTCCTCTTCTGTTTTACTGGCTTGTGTAATGGGTTCACTGCTAAGCGATGACTTACGAATTTTGGGTCGATTCCGGGCTTGTCATCGTGTCCCCATGCAAAAACGTCGGGGTACTTTTGTAGACATTCCAACAAGTCTTTTCTTAGGGCCTTGTCTAGACTTCCTCCTATTTTTATGTTCTTCTCTGGCCCGAACAATTTTACTTCTTCCAACTCTTCGGCTGCTCCGAGCCGTGCAGTTTTATTGGGCCGAGGAGCAGGGTCTTTCCTTGTATTCTCGTCATCCTCGTCTCTCTGTCTCTTCTTGGTACCTCTTTCTACGCAGAGGGTCTCTCGCGAGAAAGTGGCAAAACAGCTGCGGGCTTGTTTCTGGCTTCCGCATATGATCCCGATTCCTTCCCGTGTAGGGAACTTCAATTTCAAATAATGACAGGACATTGCGGCCTTGGTTTTCATCATGAAGGGGCGGCCGACAATGACTTGATAACTGCTCATGCAGTCTGCTACGGTGAAGTTTATCATGATCGTTTGGGTTTTGGGGGCAGCCCCGATCGTCATTGCTAACTGGATTTTTCCCAGGGGGATGACCGTTGAACCCCCGAATCCGTACAGGGGGGCGCTGTCCTTGGTTAGGGCTGTGCATTCTACCCCCAGGTTCTCCAAAGTCTCTTTGGAAATTATGTCTACCGCGCTCTCCCAGGATCCACCAGGATTCGGTCCACTTCTGTGCCGTCGATCGTTGCTTTGATTATTAGTGCGTCATCGTGGGGGAAACTTACCCCCTGAGCGTCTTCGTTGGTGAACATAATGGGTGTTGACCGATTTCCTTGTGGGTTTGGGATTTTTTCTGTTTTCAGCACCTCTGTCCCCCGTGCTCGGCTGTAATTCTTTCTCTACCGGTTGGAGTCCCCGGCCAGCGTTGCCCCTCCTACGATGACGTTCACCCCTCGATTCCTTGCCATTTGTCTGGCGGCCATGATCTCGTGGTCGATGTAATTGTTCAGGTACCCGTTCCGGGCCAGGTCCTCCATTTGTTCCCGCAGGTCTTTGCATTCATCGGTTGTGTGCCCTTTTAGATTGTGGTGTAGGCAGTAGGACCTTTTGTTTTTTCTGTCTGGGGGAAACCTCCTGAGGTCGGGTTCTATTAAGAGGCCTTTCTCCCGTATCTCCATGATGATTTCCCCTGGCGGCTTACTTAGGGGAATATACACCTCCTCTCGGACCACATGGTTTACTTGAGTTGTGGGTCCTTTTCCTTGATCCTTATGTGCCATTGGCTTGAACTCTTTGGGTCTTGGATTGAACTTCCGGAATTCTCTTTCCGGTCGCCGGTGGTCTTCCCTCCTTGTCACTCTTTCTCTGGTGGTTGTCCCCCTCCGGGATACTTTTTCCTCACTTTCTAGTAGGACGTACTTCCTGGCTACCTCCAATGCGGTAGCGTAGTCTGGTGTCTCATGGATCCTCAGGTGGGTCCACAGTTTCCCGACCCTTAGGGCCCCTTTCAGACTTTCCAGGGCCTCTTGGGATTCGTACCCTCCGACCTCGAGTACGGTGTTGTGATACCTTTCAATGAAGCTTTTCAGTGTCTCGTCGTCTCCCTGTTTCATGAGCCTTAGTTCTCCTATTGTTTTTTTTAGGGGTGCAGGCTCCTTTGAAGTGTCGGATAAACGATTTCTTAAGCTGGGAGAAGCTCTGGATGCTCCCCGGGGCCAGACTTCTATACCATAGGATGGCAGGTCCACCTAAAGTTAAGGGAAATACTTTGCATACGGCGTCGCCCGTTACCCCCTGTACCTCCATCAGGAGGACAAAATTCTCAATGTGGGATTTTGGGTCGGAGTGGCCTTTGTATGGTGCCATGGTCGG
The DNA here is from genome assembly GCA_019454045.1 of Zanthoxylum bungeanum. Lineage (NCBI taxonomy): Eukaryota > Viridiplantae > Streptophyta > Magnoliopsida > Sapindales > Rutaceae > Zanthoxylum > Zanthoxylum bungeanum. Next base: position 61,477 of record SKCR01033200.1, read on the forward strand.
CATGTTAAATCTCTTCGGGAACTGTGCTGACCTTATCTCTTCTGTAAGGGGAGACCCCTCTTCCTCGCCTCGGGTGTCTCCCGCGCCGATCTTGAGGCCTTCTTCCCATCTGGTCATCTCTTTTCTCAGCCAAGATTTTATTTCACGGGCTGTGCCCCCGTGTCGCCTTCTGTGTCCTTCTGTTCTCCTGTCGTTCCGGGCGCGGTGTTCCTTAAGCTCGGAGGTCTCCTGTACGTCTTCGTTGTACTTTCTATCCTCTCTCTCGGAGTTGTAAAAACTGTTGGAGGAGGGGTCGGGTGATTGTTCCTCCTCTTCTTTTTCCCATGTGTCTTCTGATCGTGGCTCTCTTCCTACTACTTCAGATCTTATCCCATAAGGGCCTCTCTTTCTGGGTCCCTCGTCTTCGCTTATATCTACTACTCTTTTCCCTTTTTCCCTCTCTTTCCTCTTCTGGTCGGCCCCGGTTTCAGGTTTGTTTTCTCCTCCTCCATTCTTTCTAGTCGATCTATCATAGACCTCATGCTATCTTCCATCTTTTTCATCCAGTCCATTGCCGGACCTCCTGATTGGTGATTTCCGCCTTCCGCCATTTGTCTTATCACGTGAACTGCTTTTTGTGAAGCTCCCCACAGACGGCGCCAACTATTGACGGTGGATTTTGGTCTCAGGGTAATACGGGAATATCACCTCCGAGGCAATCCTCCTCCAACTGTGAATTTGTTTGGTTACGCGGGAAACCAAAAGAAAACTTAGCGGAAAACAAGAAAATACGCCAATCAGACAAGGTGATTTAACGTGGTTCGGTGGATTTTGAGATCCGACCTACGTCCACGGACAAGAACAGGGTGGTACTTTTTATTACTCAAATACACTCCTCGGGTCTCTTCTTTGCTTTTACAAATCAGAGCATTATGATTCTAATCCCTCACTCTTGTGATGATTTTCAGATGATGCCTTCAACTTGTCCTTCTACACTCACTCTACCCTCCTATTTATAATGGTGAAGAAATCAGATTCCTATTTGTACAAGAATTCCCAATTTGGAGATGGTCTCCTTTTCCTATCAGGATTCCTAGTCAAAACTATTCCCTTTTCCCATAAGGATTCCTAATCAAAACTACATTTACTTCCTTTATCCTATTAGGATATTAAGTTATTACTTTACCCCATTAAAGTAGGACAACTTATCCCTTTTCCGCAAGAATATGATGCTTTATCTTCCTGAGCACGCCTCGTCATGTGCTCGGTCTTCATGAGGTCGGTCATGATAGCCATTTGAACTGAGAATGCTGCTGTCGATCTGATAATGCTCGGTCATCCGATCTCAAGTGCTCGGCCATTTAGTATAAAGTGCTCGGCCTCTTACCGTCAAGTTGTCGGGTCGGCTTTAACGGTCTCGATCAATGGAGTTACCCCTTTTACCCCTGTCGTGTTGTTTAAATAACATAGTGCCCGAAAAACACCATCAACACACGTGATGGGAATGGGAACCAACTGGGTCGGTTTGTCGACACGTACGAGGAATCCATGAAACCAATGGGGCCCACCAATCAATGATAATTCCACACTCTTCCAATTAAATTGTGCCACTTAAGCATCAATGTCATCCCGATTTGGTGTCAACGATACGTAACAAAGTTTTATTTCTCACCCATTCTAATATTTTATTTTATTTTATTTTTTTGGAAGTCGTCAAATCATCCAACTCGAATTTAAGCGGAAGAGATAAATTATCGAGTTGTCTCAGATTCTTATAAGAAATGTATATCTTGAATTCAAATCTAAGACTTAAAGAACATATCTTAAACTCCATACCATCAAATCATGTCTCTTGAGAACAAATAATAATATAATAATAATTGTTCGTTTTAATTCTTTGCTTCATTTCATTTGATGCTAGATATTTCTCATTACTTTTAATTGAGGATAATATACCAAACATCAAAAGTTTTTTGTAAATATCAGTTTTGAAATGATTTGAGCGTCTAAATATTTTACTATAGATGAGATGAGCACATGTCCACGGATGAGCCGAAAAAATGAGTTTATTCCTTGATATTTAATTGAATGATGATGATGAAATGACGATGTTCATACTACGCATTTTTTTTCCTTTTTTAAAAAGATTGTATTAGAAAGGTTAAAAAGACCATCAATATATCATTATAAAAAATACAAATATAAATACAAAGCATTTCTGATTGAATATCACATTCAATATACCATAAAACTCAAGTCTAGTTAGGGTAATGTCTAACAATATAAAATTTCACGCACCACATGTTTCACACAAACAATCAGAAGTTGAATTCACGCATAAAAACTAATGAAGGTATTAGAGAAATCATGAGAACCGTATGATTTTCCCGCTTCGGCTAGTGTTGGTCAGAGGTAGCGTTATATGAGTTTTAAAGTGTGACTCCTGACAAAAAAGAATAAAAAATATAAAAACATAACATGTGGGTTTACTAAATTTAGAACTTAATATTGAGCCAAAAAAATAATTTTTTTTGTTGAATACTTCATATTGAAACCAATTTTAGAGACAAAATATGAGCCGAAAATAAATAATAAAATAAAATTAATGTTAAATTGGGGGTCCTAATTTTGGTGTAGATTTTAGAACCCGAGACAACAATTGTCTAAAGTTCTAAAATTCAAGATCAGCATTGGCATTGGTAAATAAAAAATCTTAAACGTAAGTGGAATAGTACAAATACAGAATACAACATATTTATTGACGGTTGTTTTTCATTTCAGCGGAATGGATCCAACCTACGTCCACGGGTGTAAGGGAAATAAAATCTTTATTAAGTGCTCGGGTTTGACCGACTTGCATTAGTTTTCGCTTACGCTTGAGCTTTTTGCTCTCATTTTTAGAAGTTATGTGCGAAACAAATTAGTCAACTCATTATAATGAGTTCTCCACCCCCTTATATACTAGGTTAAATTCTACTATTACACCAACTCGTGATGTCAGTTACGTTGCTAAACCATTATTGCCTAGGCTCTCCTCCCCAATTACCTTACATATTATAGCTCGGTCACCTGACACCTCTATTATCTGCCATCTGAACTTCATTAAATTACCCATTCTTGGTAGCTGTTACACGCTCTTCTCATATGCCAGCCTGTATTTCAACAACTCCTATGTGGTTGCGTTGTAGGTTTCTATAATTAGTCCCAAAGAAAGTATAAGCCAATGAAACACACAAATTTATACATGCAAAGCTTGAAGCATGGCGGAATCATACTTACAAAGCTTGTGACGAAAATTGATGAAGAGAATCCTTGAGTCTTCAAGGTGGAAACTTTCGGCCAAGAGCAAGAGGGAGAGAAGCTTCAAGTCTTCTAGTATTCCAAGCTCCAAGGTTGTTTCCCTATCACCTCCTTTGATCCCTCATTGTGCTAGCAAAAATGGAGAAATGAAAAACAATTTTTCTGCCTTGTGGAAGCTCACGGCGTGAGCAAGAAGAAGAAGAGGGAGAGAGGCTTTTGGTTTTCTTTTCACTTTTTTTTTGTTTCAAAAAGATGAATGATGATAAGAATAACAATTACCAAAAATATTTGGTAAAAAACCCTTCAAAAACCGTGAAAAGGTTTTCCCTCCCAAAAGCCATTAAATGGCCTCACCAACTTACATTGAGAATAGTGACAATGTATCATCCCATAAAGGTGACTAGATACATCCATCAACTAGTCGTGTCAAGTGATGAGACTTCGCGATGTGATTTGCGGGTCCCACTCGTTTCAAAATACGAATGTGTCCGCAAACACTTTCGGGCTCGGTTTTGCTAATTCCGAATTAACGAATTTCCGTCGCGACGTGAATTAAATAATTACGCCTAGCGAAATTACTATTCACATCGCTAACGAATTAATTCTAAATTAATTCTTTTGCCCGAATTAAAATCTGATTTTAATTCCGCGTCGAAATCTAATTTCGTTTAATATATCGAATATATTATTTTATCGATTAATTCCAAATTAATCGTTCTCTCTCCTAATTAGGCATTTTATCCAAGATAAAGTTTCTCCGTAATTAATCCAAGATTAATAAAGTTCGAATCAAACATCATAGGTGAATCTTCAGGAAGCGACCCAAGAGATCTCCGGATATGTTGGCAGTAAATACGGTCGTTGGATAATCCAAACACGTACGTACCTCGTACTACGTTTTTACCGATTTACAAGACAAGGTTGGCTTCTAGCAAAGCGCCATGCCTACCCAATTCTCCAGAAATATTCTTATTGGAATATTAGATCTTTATCAAGCGTAGTATACCGTAGTATCGCGTACATCGATCCAGTATCGGACGATCACATGTTAGGCCTGGGGCTGGAAATGTGTCTGCCCCGTACGAAACATATATCGGATATCAAACAACTAGTCTCTTTAAATCGGACAATCCTGCCCTGGTCATATTGTCCCGACGGTTGCAACCTTTTATAGAGTACTAGTTCTGTATCCTGCGTGATCATCATCTCCATATGTCTGAAGTGATACTTCCATCTTGACATCACATCCAGTACACTACGATTCTCGATAAACCCAGAAGAGGCGTACACATAACCGGTTAAAGCCCCGAACCACCAAAACCAAAGTTTACCGATTGTCGCAAGTACTAGCGATGCAAGTCTCAGGTTAAGACCATATACACCTACCCTGATGCGGCCTCCCATAGACACGCAGACATACTACCAATGGGATTCCGCGGGGTCTATCCAGAGCGAAGCTGTTTTCCGTACCATCGGTAAAACACAACCTCCTATCGCACTTGCATAAGTATCCAATACTTAAATATATGAGAACTATGCTGTTGTGCCATCACAACTCGCACAAGTGCAATACTAGTCTATTCCGCATTATCGATGTCCGATCTCGATAATACTCCGACTAGGGATATTTAATGATTAAACCTTTTATATTGATACTATCTCATATTTCTAGATATTTCTTATACCAAAATTCGGCCAAGCCTTATTTGTAAAGGTATATATTATTTTGTTTCATTTTAGGGTTTCATAAGTTCAAACACATAAAAATAACACAAAAGAAAGTTGAGAGCAAAACTTGAAGGTTAAAAGAAAAAGCTTAGAAATCTTTGGAATTTGTAAGTCTTTCTTTAAAGCTTTCAACATGAAATTAGTTTCTAATATGTTTGGCATCATTTTTTGTTTCTTTGTTGTTCTCTCTTCTTTTATAGTTTGTGTTTATTTATTTATGAACTTGAATGAAAGATTGATGCATGTAAGTAAGCTTAAACTTGTTTTAAAGGCTTACTTTTGATTCTTTGAAAATCAAAGTTGCCATTCTAGAGTTGTTGAGCCACTCCTTGGTGACCTAGACTTTTTCTAGAGTTATTTCAAAGTGGTGAGGCTTGTTTGGTGAAGTATTAGATGGATTAAAGTGTTGGATTTTTAAGATTTGGTAAAATTGGTCAATTCGATGAAATTGAAAAATTAGGGTTCATAACCCATTCCAAAATTGGGGCTTTTCTTATATGTGATGTATTATGGAGTGTATATGATGCATGTAAATTTTTGGGTTGATTAGATTTGATCTTGGCATGTTTTGAACAAAAGTGACCAAATTGTAATTAATTGAAAAATGAGGGTGCTCACGACAATTAGCTAATATTTGGGGATTTGTGAGAAATCTGATTTTGATGTATTGGATATGTTGATAAACATTTTAGAAATGATTTAGAATCATCGAAAATTATTATTGACAATTTTTGGACTAAAATGATCAATTTGCAAAGTTATGGGGCAATTCGGTAATTACCAAGAAATTTGATTTCTTGTGTAATTTTTCAGAATTTAATAATTGGATAATTAAATAAATAAGTTTATTTGATTGATCCAAGAAAAATTTTGAAATCGAAAATTTTGATTTTCCCCTTTTCCGCTGCGTTACCGGATTTCTGCCATAAAACCCCTACAAAATGGTATCAGAGCGAGTCTGATTCTGGCCACCCTAATATGATTATGCCTTTTAAATTCAATGTTTAATTTATTCTTTACTTGTTACAAGCATGTATTTTTTTAATTTGATTAAATAAATTAAAAAGAATCTTTTGCGGAAAATCCCTAATTAATAAGGTTTAATGTTAATTATATATTTGATGCATATTACTTGGTCCGTCTTGTCAATACGGTTTATGAATATTTTTCCGTGACTACATCTGAGACCGTGCCTCTGCTGTGAGGATGTAGCCGATAGAAATTTATTTATACCGGATGTATATCAGATACTAGATAAATTCAAGCGAAAGCGGAATCCTAAACGTGCCCAAGCTGTCAGGGTTACGCAAGTAGCTTGAGTTTATCATTGATGAGTTTAACCTTGGTACGTCTCCTTGTGAATGTGCCCAAGCTGTCACAACGAGAAACGACCAGGACCGGAAACCCAGGAGTCACTATTGAGTTATTGACAATGAGTTGTCTACCTGATGAATATACGTAGGGGAGACCGTGCCTCTGCTGTGAGTTGGAATATATTCATGGGATCCACCTTTCACTATTGTATTTAATTTAATTATTAAATCTTTGTATTCTGTTTGGGGATTTCAGTATTCCATGATTTAGTGGGAGAGGCATTTTTAGATTAAAAATCTATGATCTAGTTAATGCTTATGATATTATATGAAATGCTTTATAATCTGCTAACTATTTTTCGTAATCTATATGATAGATTTGCGATGGCGGCACCATCTAATAATCAGTTTGCGTGTATGTTGGATGCGAACAAACTTAAAGGCGCTGAGAACTTCGCTGATTGGGACTTGGATTTGACGATTGTCCTCGATTCCGAGAAGTTGGGTTATATTCTTGAGGGTCCGCTGCCCCTTGCTGTAGCAGATGATGCTACACTTGAGGAACTCCAAGATTTCCAAGCTTGGAAGGATGATGATTTAAAAGTTAAATCATACATCCTAAGTTCACTGTCTCCGGGTATCAAGAAACAATACTATGGCATGTCAGATGCGTATAGTATGATGTCGTGATTACGAGAATCATTTGAGAACCAAGAACAAGTTGTTGTTCATAAGGTCGCAATGGAACTGTTCCATGCGCGATTGGATGAGGGCCAAGCTGTGAGCTCGCATGTCCTTCATATGATCGATTTGATCGATCAATTGAGGCAACATAATCTCCATTTGAATGATATTCTCGGTAGGAGTGTCATTCTTGGTTCGCTCCCAGCTTCATATCGCCAAGTCGTGATGTACTTCAACATGAATGGGATTATCTGTACCTATCATGAGTTGCATAGGATGCTGCTCACGGTGGAAGAGGACCTCAAGAAGGGAGTACTAACTCGCCCTCCGAGACCTATTTCACTTTCTACTTCTTCCCAGACTTGGTCAAAGGGAAAGAAGAAGAAAGGGAAGAAGAAGAAGGGTTTCGGTCCTCAACCACAAGGTAAGATAGCAAAGCCCAAGAGGGCTTCTGAAGACAAATGCCATCATTGTAGCAAAGTAGGGCACTGGAAAAGGAATCGTCCTGACTACATTGCCCAGCTGAGGAGGGAGAGAGCATCTACATCAGGTACATTTATTTTTCTAGTTATTGATATATCTTTGGCTTGTGAAGCCGTTACATCCAGCTGGATTTTAGATTCTGCTTGTCCTGTTCACATTTGCAATTCGTTGCAGGTGTTGAAGGAAAGTAGGAAACTGAAGCCTGGAGAGATACAGTTGTGATTTGGGAGTGGGAACTCTCTGGATGCAGTTGCAGTGGGAGTATACGAGATCTCTTTGCCGAAATGGACACTTTTGTTATATGACTATTATTTTATATCAGGATGTGTAGCTAATATTATATCTCTTTTTGTATTGGATACAGAAGGTTATCGAATTAATATTAAGAACTGTTCTTTGTATTTATATGATAAACGTAATATTCAGATCATTTGTTGTCCAAACTAGCATGGTCATTATATATTGCAAACTTCTAAAGATATTTTAAATACTGGAGTTAATAAACGTAGTTTACCTATCGTTAATAATACTGAACTTTGGCATATGTGGCTAGGTCATATAGGCATTAAAAGCCTTACCCAATTGGTTAGGAATGGTTTGATACCAGATCTCACCATTGAATCCAATCCAACTTTTGAATTGTGTATTCAGGGTAAGATGACCAAAGTCCCATTTTCAGGTGTTGGACACCGTGCCACTAACTTACTGGAACTCGTACATTCTGATGTATGTGGTCCACTAAGTCAGACTGCTCACAGTGGGTATTTGTACTTCGGCCAAGCCTTATTTGTGAAGGTATATATTATTTTGTTTCATTTTAGGGTTTCATAAGTTCAAACACATAAAAATAACAAAAAAGAAAGTTGAGAGCAAAACTTGAAGGTTAAAAGAGAAAGCTTAGAAATCTTTGGAATTTGTAAGTCTTTCTTTAAAGCTTTCAACATGAAATTAGTTTCTAACATGCTTGGCATCATTTTTTGTTGCTTTGATGTTCTCTCTTCTTTTATAGTTTGTGTTTATTTGTTTATGAACTTGTATGAAAGATTGATGCATGTAAGTAAGCTTAAACTTGTTTTAAAGACTTACTTTTGATTCTTTGAAAATCAAAGTTACCATTCTAGAGTTGTTGAGCCACTCCTTGGTAACCTATAATTGTTCTAGAGTTATTTCAAAGTGGTTAGGTTTGTTTGGTGAAGTATTGGATGGATTAAAGTGTTGGATTTTTATGATTTGGTCAAATTGGTCAATTTGATGAAATTGAAAATTTTGGTTTCATAACCCATTCCAAAATTGGGGCTTTTCATATATATGATGTATTATGGAGTGTATATGAAGTATGTAAATTTTTGGGTTGATTGGATTTTATCTTGGCATGTTTTGAACAAAAGGGACCAAATTGCAATTAATTGAAAAATGGGGGTGCTCACGGCAATTAGCTAATATTTGGGGATTTGTGTGAAATCTGATTTTGATGTATTGGATATGTTGAAAAATATTTTAGAAATGATTTAGAATCATCCAAAATTATTTTTGACAATTTTTGGACTAAAATGATCAATTTGTAAAGTTATGGGGCAATTCAGTAATTACCAAGAAATTTGATTTCTTGTGTAATTTTTCAGTATTTGATAATTGGATAATTTTTATAAATAAATTTATTTAATTGATCCAAGAAATATTTTGAAATCGAAAATTTTGATTTTCCAATTTTCCGCTGCGTTACCGGATTTCCGCCATAAAACCCCAACACTAAAAATATCACCATGCTCCCACTGGCCTTCTGATACACACAGGATTCTTCCGAATTCTTGAGAAAATCAGACGATCTAATAATCTCATCGAATCGAAGATTCCAACTTCGTGAAGCTTATTTAAGTCCATAAATGGACTTTTTAAGCTTACAAACCATGTCCGAGTTCTCGCTGGATGTAAAACCTTCCGGCTGTTCCATATAGATTTCTTCATCAAGAAATCCATTTAGAAAATATGTTTTGACATCCATTTGTCAAATCTCGTAATCATGATACGCAGCTATAGAAAGCAAAATCCTAATAGACTTAAGCATTGATACTAGTGAAAAAGTTTCATCGTAGTCGACATCAAGTCGCTGCGTGTAACCTTTTGCTACCAGTCGGGCCTTATAGGTTTCAACCTTTCCATCAGGCCCGCGTTTCCTCTTGTAAACCTATTTACAACCAATAGGAATAATTCATTCGGGAAGCGGAACCAAGTCCCAAACTTGATTCTCATGCATTGAGTCTAATTCGGATTTCATGGCACTTTTCCACTTCACGGAGTTGATATCCAACATCGATTCACTATAGGTAAAAGGATCAATCTCTTCAACTAAGAGAACATCGAGACTCTTTTTTTGTATCAAATACAAACGTTCAGGAGGTCCAGATACCCTTTGTGACCTACAGAGTGTGTGTACTAAAGGTTCTTCCTCTACTTAAACTTCATGTTCCTCTGTTGGTTCGTTGTTTTCAGGTTGGACTTCATCAATTTCAACATGTCTATGATTACCACATTCTGACAAAAATTATACTTCTAGAAATTTTTATGAAGCGAGCTACGAACACATTTCAATGCTCGATATCATAGAACATATATCTCTTCATATTCGAATGATTCCAACTAACCTAAAATTTTAGTCTCGAGGTGAAAGTTTATCTTGTGGAGTCATCCTAACATAGGCAGGACAGCCTCAAACCTTAATATAATTAAGATTTGGTCTCCTACCGGTCCATATCTCATATGGAGTCATGGAACAACTTTTGAAGGAATATTATTCAAAAGATGTGCAACTGTTAAAATAGAGTAGCCCATAAGTAATAGGGCAAATCTATAAAACTCAACATTGATAGGACCATATTCAATAAAGTCTGATTTCTCCTCTCAGACACTCCATTGTGCTGTGGAGTACCTAGAGGAGTATATTGAGCGAGAATCTCATTCTCCTTCATATAATCCATGAACTCACTGCTCATATATTCATCGCATCGATCATGTCGAAAGCATTTAATATATTGACAAGTTTGTTTTTCTACTTCATTTCGGAACTCTTTAAACTTTTCAAAGGTTTCCGATTTATGTCGCATTAGATAGACATAGCCGTACCATGACAGATCATCGGTAAGGGTAACGAAGTACGGATAACAAATGTGAGCAGTCTGACTTTGTGAACCACATACATAAGAATATACGAGTTCCAGTAAGTTAGTGGAGTGGTGTCCAACACCAGAAAATGGGTTTTGATCATCTTACCCTGAATACACTATTCACAAGTTCGATAGGGTTCAATGTTGAGCTTTGGTATCAAACCATTCCTAACCAATTTAGTAAGGCGTTTAACACCTATATTACCTAGCCGCATATGCCAAAGTTCAGTATTATTAACTGTTGGACAGTTATGACCCACAACGTCACTATTTGTACAGATCATGGTGTTGTTGTACAAATTAACTATGTGATAAAGGAAATTGCTCTTTTATCATTTGTGATTAGATCACCGAGATGCATAAATGATGAAAGGTCCATATGATTAGTTCCTGGATTGAGATGATATGAGACAGTATCAATCCACGAAGTTTTAATCATTAAATAACCATAGTCAGAGTATTATCGTGATTGGACACCGATAATGCGAAAAAGACTAGTATTACACTTGTGCGCGTTGTGAGGGCATAACGGCATAGTTCTCATATATTTGGGTATAGGATACTCATGTAAGTGTAGTAGGAGGTTGTGTTTTACCGATGGTACGGAAAACAGCTTCGCTCTGGATAGACCCCTCAGAATTCCATTGGTAGTATGACTATGTGTCTATGGAAGTCCGAATCAGGGTAGGTGTATTTGGTCTTAACCTGAGACTTGCACCGCTAATACTTGCGACAATCAATATGCTTTGGTTTTGGTCATCCAGGGCTTTAACAGGTTCTGTGTACGCCTCTTCTGGGTATATTGAGAATCGTAGTGTATTGGGTGTGATGTCGAGATAGAAGTATCACTCCAGTCATAGTGGAGATGATGATCACATAGGATACAGAACTGGTTCTCTTATATGCTGCAGCTATCGGGATATTATGACTAGGTCATGTTTATCCGATTATAGAGACTAGTTACCAGAGATCCAATGTGTGCTTCGTACGGGGCAGACACAATTCCAGCCACAGGTCTTGCACGTGACATCCGATACTGAATCGAAATACGCAATACTACGTATACTACGCCTAATATAGATCACATATTCCTGTAAGGATATTTCTGGAGAATTGGGTAGGCATGGCACTTTGCTAGAAGCCAACCTTATCTTGTAAATCGGTAAAAACGTAGTACTAGGTACGTATGTGTTCGGATAGTCCGACGACCGGATTTACTACCAATATATCTGGGGATCTCATGGGTCGCTTCCCGAAGATTCACCGATGACGTATGACTCCCACTTTATTAATTTGGGATTAATTAATGAGAGAGATAAAATTAATCTGGGATTAATTGCGGAGATATTTTATCTGGGATAAAATATTAATTAAAGAGAGAGAACGATTAATTTGGAATTAATCGATAAAATAATATATTCGATATATTATACGAAATTGGATTTCGACGCGAAATTGAAATTAGATTTTAATTCGAGCAAACGAGTTAATTTAGAATTAATTCGTTAGCGACGTGAATAGTAATTTTGCTAGGCATAATTATTTAATTACGTCGCAACAGAAAATTCGTTAATTTGGAATTAGCAAACCCGAGCCCGAGAGTGTTTGAGGGCGCACTTGCATTGCGAATTAAAGTGCGGCCCACAAGTCACATCAAGCATCAAATCATTAGTCACATCAAGCGTCAAATCACATGTCACTTTGAGTGATGTGACAACTTGTCACTTGATTGATTGATGGGAGTGGTTATGGCTTTAATTGGATTGACTTTTGGAAAGCAAATAAATTGGTAAATGAATTTGGAAATTCATTTTTTAGTGTATTAGATACACAAATCATCCAACAACCTAACACACTTCTCTCATTCTCTTCTCTCCTATCACGCCCAAAAGGGCTGTTTTTCTTCTTCTTCTTTCACTGCCACTGCCGAGAGTTGAGGAAGAAGCATAGAAAGATTGTGGCAATTTTTCAAGGTGCTAGCACACTTACGGAGTCTTGCAAAGGTGATAGGGAACCGCACCCGTGAGCATGGAATTATCAACCAAAGCTTGGAGCTTGATGGATCATCCATGGCCGAAAACTTGGAGGACAGAAACCGCTCACTGCCGAGAGCTTCAAGGGATCTTGGAGAGTTTTTGTGTTCATCGCATCGCTCAACCGCTCAATGTAAGTATTCTGTAACTTCCTTGTTGTATTCACATGTATGTTTCTTGCTTGAATCGATCCTGGTTAGACCGTAGAAACCCAACAATGGTTTCAGAGCGAGGTTGAGCATGAAACTTGAACTTAGGGTTTAAATTGGGTAAATTGATTTTAAGCATGATTTGATAAAATTAATTGATTGAGTATGCTTTAATGATGTTTAATTGAAGTTGTATTGGGTCAATTTCATGAAAATTGGATTGGATTATTTTTCCCCAAAAATCTAGGTTTGGCCGAGAATGACTATGCCCTAAATGTCTTGGTATTTTTGATTTTTGATTCATTGGATGACTTGAAATCAATTGGGTAATGTTGAATTGGATTTGATTGGATTAAAACCGAATCGGACAAAGAAATCCTTACCATTGCCGAGACTAGTAAGCATGAAATGGGTTTGATTTTTGATTAAAATGTGTTGGACATGTTTTGATGTTAATGAGCATAATTAATTGTACAAATTTGTGTTTTGGAAATGTTAATTTGGGTAATTAATTATGGCATACACTTTAATTAATTAATTAATTGTGAAATTTGGAATTTTGTAAGTTAATTAATTGGGCTTATTTTGGAATTGGGCCTTAAAAGTTGTAATTGGGCTTTAATGGGCTTGGTTGTACCAAGATGGGTTTAGGCTAAATTGGTTGGATCTAATTGGGCCCAAAACCATATCCATAAAGTCCAATTATGACTTAATGGACCTTTAATAGTAATTGGGTCTAATGGGCCAAAATTGGTTTCTTGGCAAATAAGGGTGATTCCTTAAACGGGCTTTGGTATTTGGGTTTGACCCATGTTGACCAAAAGTCCATGCCTTAAGAAATTAATTAAAAGCCCATTGGACTTTAATTAAATTAACATTGGATGTTAATCGGGCTTTGAGACCCGGAACGATTAGATTTGAAATCTAAGTCGTAAAGGTTCGTTAATAAGTGTAATATTTAATTTGGAATTAAATAATGAATTAGTATTAAATGCAAATTAAATTGGATTTAATTTTGCAGTTTAATTTAATTCAAGAATTCGTACTTCGAGTACTTCTTCGCAAAAACGAGTTGGACTCGCGCAAAATCAAATCGTTGTTTGAACATTGGATGGTCATTAATTATCAGATTAATTAATTGGATTAGATTGATTGATAACATGCTTGTGTGAATACATGGTTGCGATGCATGAATACTGTATATCGGATGGATATTAGATGGGTGGGGTAATTTTGGAAATTATTGTAATAAATTTAGAATTTATTAATTGGACCTGCGTGTCCAGCCTATTACCTCCTTACTCTGTGTATTTCTCTTCTCACCTATTCCCCTCAATGTAAATGAGGTTCTTTAGAAGTGTTATGTAACGGGTATAAGCAATACTTGTGCTAGCGAGAGAGAGGAAAGAGAGAGATTTGTTCTAGGAATAATGTGTTAAGTATCCATCCGCATATCATTATTATTTTATGCGCCTTATTATGTGTTTAGAATGCATGTTTAAGGGTGTATGATGATGAGACCTTACCAAAGATAATTAATTGGTTGCCAATTGCAAGCGAAAAACCCTCAACATCATATTAAGCGTTTTTCCTTCCATTGAGTGATTCTTACTCAAGATCCAAGACTGGCATTGGTTTGTTGGCCAAGTCAAGACCTTTTTCCGTTGAGGATGTGTTTGAATCATGAAGGCTTTGTTCCAGTGTCTTGTCTAAGTTGTGATTTGTTGGCCAAAGTCAAGATCATTTATTGTCCATCGACATTGATTACGAAGCTTTCCAAGGTCAATGGGTTTCGCTTAACTGGGATCACTAAGTTTGTTGTGCCAAAGCCAAGGCTTAGTTGATTCAGAGGAAAAAGGTTAGGCAATATATTGGATATATTGGCATATATAAGATATATGTTTCGGACTTGGATGTCCACCTACTGGATCTAGGAATTGGATGAGATCCAATTGATCTTAGAGATCTACCTAATTAATTATCATACAATTTGTTGGCCAAAGTCAAGATTGTGTGTTATTCAACGGGATCCTAGCCCACTTGGAAACAAGGTTTCCCGAGTACTCCACAGAGGGTTAGAGGCTCGCCGAAAAATAGTGGGAGGCAAGTATTAAATTTGCAATATTCGTTTAGTTACTTGCCATACGCGCTCATTCAATTTTTCGTCAAATAAATTAATTATTAGTTGGACTAATATTTAATTATTGTTTTAAAACAGTTGGACTGTATTCAAACTACTTCATTTATAGTTGGTTATGTAATTGGATTATAGTAATCAATATATTTGAATTAACAAATTGAATTATAGTTGATTTTATAATTGGATTATAGTAATCAATATAATTGAATTTAACCTATTAAAATTATAGTTGATTATATAGTTAGACTATAGTAATCATTATAATAAATAGTACCTGAAATCGTTGATTAAATATTTGGACTATTAGAATCAAGATAATTTGAAAGATTAGTGTTTAAAACATAATCCTGAGTGAAAATGTTTTAAACGACTTTAATTTTCAAATTGGGAATAAACTTCAGGATAGTCCTGAAGACTAAGAAGTTACTTTATTTGATAAAATAACATGTTATGCCTAAGTCTGGAGTTAAGCAAATAGTAGAACATGATATTTGGAATATTCATGTGATGATAACTTTAGTGCTTAATCCAATAAGCTTGCCAAATAGAATCCTTAATTTCTTAATCAGAACTAAGGATTAGATCCTTATAGTATGATATTGAAATTGAAGGATCTTCATAGATCTATCTTTAGATCTTAGAAGTACTAAATTGCAATAATAAACTCTTGGAGAGTTAATGGCTATACTCAAGGAGACAAAGCCAAAGTTTGCAATAAGTCAAGAAGCGCAAGGCGCATCTTACTTCGACGTCCCAGAAGGCCAAGGCTTGGCCAAAGGCTTCTGGAGTGTGGAAAAAGGGCAAAGGCAAAATCATTATAATCTTATGGGAAGACAAAGGACATATCCCAAGATGTCTGCCTAAATTGTGGCAAACGGGGACACGGAAGCGTGATTACTGTATGGACAAGGCAGACATGAAGGAATTGAAGACGGGCAAGGCTCCGACTTCAAATATGTTTGTCATCAACATGTTCACTACTAGTATTAAAATTGGATTTTAGATACTGGATGTGGTACATAAATATATGTTGGTGTGCAGAATATGCTCATAAGCAGGATACTGACTTCAGTTGAGATTTACCTACGAATTGAAAACGGGACTAAAGTCTCTGTTTTAACCATAAGATACCTAAGTTTAGGAACTACGCTTGGGTGTGTACTTAAATTAGGAAACTGTTAAAATGTAACTAGTTTGACTAGATACATTATCTCTCTATCAGGGTTTAACCCGTTGCGGGTATACCTTTATATTCTAGAACACTAAAGTGTTTTATTATATAAAGATGATATTGAGATAAACACATTAGATGTGAAAAACAATATTTATATTTTGAATATAAATAAATCTCAAACGTATAACATGACAAAGAAATAGCTCAAACTGAGTAAATCAGTTGAAACTTATATGTGGCATTGTTGTCTGGGACACAATTAAACAAGACTCGTATATCCACACTTTTGAAGAGTGGGTACTAGGAAAAATTTGATTCCATTCAAATAATGTCTACGAATCTAGTTTATTGGGCAAAGTGCCTAAAACAGTATTTACTTGGTAAAAGAGTAAGTGCCACCGATCTGTTAGCCCTCGTTCATAGTGACGTAAGTGGGCCCATGTCTAGCTAGGCTAGAGGTGGATATGAATATTTCGTGACCTTTACGGATGAGGCATCGCGTTATGGTTATGTGTTTCTTGTGAAACACGGATCGAAAACTTTTACAGTTTCGACACGAAGTAAACAAACAGATCGGCTAAAGTATTAAACCGTCACGGTTAGACCATAATGAAAATACTTAAGCATGATATGAGAATGATATGAGACAGTATCAATCCACGAAGGATAAATCATTAAATATCCCTAGTCAGAGTATTATCGAGATTGGACATCGATAAATGCGTAAAAGACGAGTATTACACTTGTGCGCCTTGTGAGGGCATAACGACATAGTTCTCATATATTTGGGTATAGGATACTCATGCAAGTGTAATAGGAGGTTGTGTTTTACCGATGGTATGGGAAACAGCTTCGCTCTGTATAGACCCCCTCGGAATTCCATTGGTAGTATGACTATGTGTCTATGGAAGTCAGAAATCAGGGTAGGTGTATTTGGTCTTAACCTTAGACTTGCACCGCTAATACTTGCGACAATCAATATACTTTGGTTTTGGTCGTCCAGGGCTTTAACAGGTTCTGTGTACGCCTCTGCTGGGTATATTGAGAATCGTAGTGTGTTGGGTGTGATGTCAAGATGAAAGTATCACTCCAGTCATATGAAGATGATGATCGGGTAGGGATACATAACTGGTTCTCTAAAGGGTTGCAACCATCAGGATAATATGAGTTGGTCATGATTATCCAATAATAAAGAGACTAGTTGCTCGTAATCCGATATATGCTTCGTACGGGGCAGACACTGTACCAGCCCCAGGCTTTGCATGTGATCATCCGATACTGGATCGAAATACGCAATACTACATATACTACGCCTGATACAGATCTTATATTCCCGTAAGGATTCTGGAGAATTGGGTAGGTATGGCGCTTTGCTAGAAGCCAACCTTGCCTAGTAAATCGGTATAAACGTAGTACTAGGTACTTACGTGTTCGGATAGTCCGACGACCGAATTTACTACCAACATATCCGGGGATCTCATGGGTTGCTTCCCAAAGATTCACCGATGACGTATGACTCGCACTTTATTAATCTGGGATTAATTAATAATGAGAGAGAAAATTAATCTGGGATTAATTACAGAGATATTTTATCTGGGATAAAATATCATTAAAAGAGAGATAACGATTAATTTGGATTTAATCGATAAATAATATATTCGATATATTATAAGAAATTGGATTTCGACGCGGAATTAAAATTAGATTTTAATTCGGGCGAACGAATTAATTCGTTAGTGATGTGAATAGTGATTTCGCTAGGCGTAATCATTTAATTACATCGCAACGGAAAATTCGTTAATTTGGAATTAGCGAACCCGAGCCCGGGATTGTTTGCGAGGGCATTCGCATTTCGAATTCGAGTGCGGTACGGAAGTCAAATCAAGTGTCAAATCTAGCATCACATCATTCGTCAATCAAGTGATATATGTCTTTCACTTTGAGTGATTGACACCAGTCACTATTCATGAGTGATGTGAGTTGATGGAAAGGTTTTTGAAAGCTTGAATGACATTTATTGTTATTTTAATTATTTGTATATGTTTTATTTTGATTTTTGAAATCAAAGGAAGTGTATTAGATACACTTAACACATTACAACACATTATCCATCTCTCTCTCTCCTTGGTTCACGAATTGGAGCCAAAATGCTTCTTATTCTCTCTCGGCCAACAGGCCATTTTTCTTCTCAAAAACTCACTGGTTTAAACGTGAAAATGGAGGAAAAATGGAAGCAAAGTGTGATGTTTTTGTGGCAAAAACATCAAGAGCTAGCACTCAAAGATACATGCGAAGGTGATAGGGAAACCACCCATGAGCATGGAACAAAAGCCTGGAGCTTGGAGGAAGACACAAAGCCGAAAATGGAGGACCTCCACACAGCTCACTGCCGAGCTTGACAGAGGGCAGAAAATGAAGTTTTTTGTTGTCTCCCGCATCGCTCAACCGCTCGATATAAGTATTCCGCAACTTCGTCGTATGTATTCACATGTGTTTTGCTTGTTAATCGATCCTCGGGGCCGTAGAAACTCCAACAATAGTATTAGAGCGGAGTAAAATCATGAAATTTGATTTAGGGCTTAAAATTGGGTAAAATGGATTTGAGCATAATTTTATGAAATTGGATGATTGAGTATTCTTAAATGTGTTTTAATTGAGGATTGATTGGATCAATTTGATGAAATGTTGTTTGGAACATTTTTCCCCAAAATCCTTAGCTTGGCGGAATGGATATATGCCCTAATTGTCTTGGATTTTTGATTCATTGGATGAGTTGGAATCAATTGGAAATGTTGATTTAATGTTTAATTGTATTCAATTGGATTGATTTCTTGGCTTATAGGGTTACTCCTTGATTGGACTTTGGTTATTGGGTTTGACCCGAGTTGACCAAAAGTCCAGGCCTAAAGAAATTAATTGAAAGCCCATTGGACTTTAATTAAATTGACGTTGGACGTTAATCGGGCTTTGAGACCCGTAAAGATTAAATTTGGAATTTAAGTCGTAAAGGTTTATTAATAAAGTGTAGTATTTAATTTGGAATTAAATAAGTGATTTAGTATTAAATACATATTAAATTGGATTTAATTTTGTAGTTTAATTTAATTCGAGAATTCGTACTTTGAGTACTTATTCAAAAAATGAGTTTGACTCGCGCAAAATCAAATCGTTGTTTGAACATTGGATGGTCACTAATATCATATTAATTAATTGGATTAGATTGATTGATAACATGCTTTTGTGAATACATGGTTGCGATGCATGAATAATGTATATCGGATGGATATTAGATGGGTGAGGCAATTTTAGAAATTGTTGTAATAAATTTGGAATTTATTAATTGGACCTGCGCGTCCAGCCTTATTACCTCCTTATTCTTTGTAATCTCTTCTCACCTATTCCCTTCAATGTAAATGAGGTTTCTTTAGAAGTGTAGTGTAACGGGTAGAAGTAATACATGCGCTAGCGGGAGAGAGAAAAAGGGAGAGATTTGATCTAGGATCAATGTGTAAAGTATCCATCCGCATATCATTATTATTTTATTTATACGCGCTTTATTATGTGTTTAGAATGCATGTTTAAGGGTGTATGATGATGAGACCTTAACAAAGAAAATAAATTGGTTGCCAGTTTGCACGCGAAAAACCCTCACAAAATATTAAGCGTTTTTCCTTCCATTGAGTGATTCTTACTCAAGATCCGAGAGTGGCATTGGTTTGTTGGCCAAAGTCAAGGCCTTTGTCCGTTGAAGATGTGTTTGAATCACGAGAGCTTTGTTCCATATTGGTGTCTTGTCCAAGTTGTGGTTTGTTGGCCAAAGTCAAGACCACTTCTTGTCCATCGACATTGATTACGAAGCTTTCCATGGTCAATGGGTCACGCTTAACTGGGATCACTAAGTTTGTTGTGCCAAAGCCAAGGCTTAGTTGATTCAGAGGAAAAAGGTTAGGTAATATATTGGATATATTGGCATATATAAGATATATAGTTCGAACTTGGATGTCCCCCTACTGGATCTAGGAATTGGATGGGATCCAATTGATCTTAGAGATCTACCTAGTTAATTATCATACAATTTGTTGGCAAAAGTCAAGATTGTGTGATATTTAACGGGATCCTAGCCTGCTAGGAAACACGGTTTCCCGAGTACTCGACAGAGGGTTAGAGGCTCGCCGAAAAATAGTGGGAGGCAAGAATTAAATTTGCAATATTCGTTTAATTACTTGCCATACGCGCTCAATCAAATATCATTCATCAAATAAATTAAATGTTAGTTGGACTAATATTTAAATCGTTGTTTTAATAAACAGTTGGACTGTATTCAAACAATTAAAGTATAGTTGATTAAATAGTTGGACTATAATAATCATTATAATAAATAGTACCTAAATCGTTGATTAAATAGTTGGACTATTAGAATCAAGATAAAATTGAAAGATCGACATTTAAAACATAATCCTAGGGAAAATGTATTTAAATGGTTTAATTTTCAAATTGGGAATTATATTTCAGGATGGTCCTGGAAAATAATAAGTTACTTTATTTGATAAAATAACATATTAGGCCTAAACCCGGCGTTAAGCAAATAGTAGAGCATAATCTTTGGAAGATTTATGTGATGATAACTTTAGTGCTTAATCCATTAAACTTGTCTAATAGACTCCTTAATTTCTTTGACAGAACTAAGGGTTAGATCCTTAAAGTGTGATAATTAAATTGAAGGATCTTCATAATCTATACTTAGATCTTAGAAGTAATATATATTGCAATAGTAAACTCTTGGAGAGTTAATGACTATTCTCAAGGAGACAAAGTCAAAATTTGAATAAGGCAAGTAGCGCAAGGCGCACTGTGGGACACAGAAACTGGACGACGCAATGCTGTTCCAGGCTCGGGGGCCTAGTTGGGAGTACAAAGTAGCCAACGGAGGACTAAACCGGAGAATAAGAGAGTCGCCACCCGGTGTGAACCGGGACAAAGATTTAAGGCCGCACTCACCCCTCGCAAGGGAAGACCTCAAACCATTGGGTTCGGAATGGTCCCTTACTTATGCAACTTGTAATGTAAAGATTTATGCAATAATCCAACCAAGCCTATGACATACATTTCCAAGTGCACCACAATCCTAGATTCACATGCTTAAAAGTATAGTTTACATCTAACATACATGAAACCAAATCTTATTGCCAAATTCACATGCTCAAAGGTAGGCCTTTGCAACAACAAACACATAACGTCATAAGAATTCAATCATTCATGTAAATATAAACACAAACAGTCATGGTAACATTTGCGTGTAATGTAAAGGAAATCAAAATGACGACAAATAATATTGTAGGCGCATAACAGAAATAGACAACTAGAGAGGTAATACAAATGCATAGCGTAAAAAAAGGGGTAACCATATGCTAAGATGGACATGTCGTAATGTGATGCGAGAGAATCTGTTTACCGTATGCGTTCGTGCAGCGTTCGTATACGCGTTCGAACGGTAAACAGAAGGTTCTCGTTCGAGTAGCGTTCGTAAACGCGTTCGAACGGGAATGAAACAGAATGCACATGTTCGTATGGCGTTTGTGAACGCGTTCGAACGGAAATGAAACAGAATACTCACGTTCGTGTGGCGTTTGTGAACGCATTCGAACAGAAATGAAACAGAATGCTCAAGTTCGTATGGCATTCGTGAACGCGTTCGAACGGAAATGAGACCTGATGCATGATAAGGCAAAATGCATGCGCGTTCGAGTTGCGTTCGTAAACGCGTTCGAACGGGAACAGACCTGATGCATGAAATGGGACGCAATACATAAACAACAAAATAAAGGGGCGCGGCGAAGTACTGTCGTAAAGGTGGCCTTTTGGGGCTCTTGATCTCTCAAAGAGAGAACCTTTAGACCAACATACTAAGCCCATGCGCGTCACATCACATCATGCATACAAACATAAAGACAATCATATCAAACTAAGTATGCTCCATTGAACACATCTTACATCCAACGAACACACATCAACCGGCGCGGCAAAGCATCGTGGTAAAGGGCTTTAACCCCTCCCCATAAGGGATCTTTCATTCCACTTACTAAGCCCATGCGCTCGATCGCATCATGCATACAACCATATCAAACTAAGTATGCCCGATTGAACACATCTTACATCCAACCGAACACACGTCAACCGGCGCGGCAAAGCATCGTGGTAAAGGGCATTAACCCCTCCCCGTAGGGGATCTTTCATTCCACTTACTAAGCCCATCCGCTCGATTGAGTCATGCACAAATAAGCAACATGCAGAATTTAAGTGACGAAAAATAATAAACCAAAGCAACACAAAACAAAAGAGGGTGCCGTTTACTCAAGTGGTACGTGGAGTTGTATCCCAACTACAGACCGCACTACCGTCCATTCGGATTCGGCTACGAAATTTACGTCTGGGTTTCCATCCTATATACCACAAGAGACGACACTCTTCCATTCATCCAATACCCACAACACACATCATACACAAACAAGATTCAACAAATAAGTAAAATACAGTCAAAATAAATAACGAAAGTTACATAAACACGGGTGTGAAAAGTACCCTCAGGTCTACCTTTTTGCCAACTTTCAGGCTTGCGTTTCACGAACGTCGGAAGGGTACAACTCCTCAACTTCTCCGGTTCACTGGTTTAGCATCCTAGCTCACTGCTTTGCTGTTTTGCTTGCGGTTCAAACTCCGTTCTGATCCTGTTCGGCCTCTGTTTTGCTGCTCACTGCTCAGGCCACCTGTTTTGACGTTTCAATGAACTTTTCCAAGTTTGTGTGGGTTCTTAGTGCAGTTGTGTGTGATTATTTTAAGGATTATGAATGCAGTCTCTTTATGTTACTGTTTTTAAGATTTTTAGGCAATGTTTTAAGTGTATTTTGCTGTTGTTTTATGGGTTAAATTACTGCTGTTTGGGCGTGATTTAGGGACTGGTTTGGGTCAGTTTTGGTGGGAAGGGGGGCTGTTGTTCGGGGGTACTTTAGTGGCTGTTT